>JAYGGG010000343.1:0-200000 GCA_036346245.1 Bonia amplexicaulis | reverse complement strand
CGTCATGGTTCTATCTATTCCTCTTCGGCTTGATTTGACAGTTTATTCCAAGGCTGCACGCAACGACGACATCATAAGACTCGGATTTCGGATTTTTCTTGTTTTAGTGTTAACTCCTTTTTCAAATGCAATGCTATTGCATACGCCTTACATTTGATGGGGGGCGTTAAGGAGATAGAGTTGTATTAGGATATAGAGTTTGTATTGTATTCCATATATGCCTTATCTCTATGTGGCATATCCTCTTGTACTCTCCTATATATATGGACTTTTGGGTCTCATATCAATACATACAATATTCATAACACCAAACACCTAATAAATATATTTCTAAATAACAAACTATGTCTAATACGCACGGCGCTACAGTACTCACGATGAACAATAACTGCCTACTACAGTACAGTATGAACAGTACCCCCCACGCTATAGTGACTGCGCACGTAACAACAATACTATCATTTATTGTTCTAAAGTTGAAACCTCATGTACTGCAGATTGGTGATCATACAGAGAGTATCACCTTTGATCTTCGACCTTCAGATGCTATCAACATTGCTGTTCGCTGCAAGGTATTATTATGCATGTTGAAGGTTCATATTGCTGTCTTTTATGCCTGTCACACCAGAAGATGAGAATGAATCAACTAGTTCTCTGATTTTCTGTGTCATTGCCCCTTCTTTTTGTATCTAATATGGTTCTCCTTTCAGATTTCATCAATTAGCTTATTTTTCTGAATGTGGTTTGTTTACATTTTGTAATAATTACCATGGAGTTGCATGCTCACAAATGTTAGTGCATAAGATAGTTAATGGTGTCAAGAAACATGCGATACTGAAAGTTAATAATATTTCTTGCAGTTTTATAATCCTGAATCAAAGGCAATCATATCACGCTCTTCTGAGTTCACATGTAGAATGTGAGCAAATAATGTGGTTATTTTAAATGTACTTGTTAGACAATCTTTCAGAGCTAACATGATTTTAACTCCACCCAACCTCAACTATAGAAAGAACTGCATCCATATTTATTCCATTGCCCTTGACAGGTTCCTATACAAGTCCATAGAAGTCTTGCATACAGTGATGGCATAAGATCGGTCGAACCAGCAAGAATGGTAGTCGCAGCTGTTGTGTCAGATGGTTTGTTGTTTACAGAACTTGACAGGTACCTTTTTTTGGGAATCTAATTATGTCTGCCATTGAATGCATGAAATCAATAGTGATGCAGCAGTTGGTGTGTCACACAAACTTGTTTAGTTCTGACAACTAAAAACACACTTGAATTGTAATGTGCGTAAGAGTTGTGCAGTCACAAACCTTTGAGAGAAGTGGTTTAACACAGTTTCCTGTAAGGGCAAAGAGTCACTGATGATACTTTTCTTCGTTGTATCCAATACTGTGGTTCCTTAAGGAGTTTTTGTATTATTTTACTATTTAAGATCTAGAAAGCTCATCCATCGACCTCTACGTTTATTTTTCTTACCATTGGCTTTCTATCAGACCTGATGGACAGCCCTGTGTTGAGGCTGAAGAGTTTGGATTGGTGCGGAACATGCTCATTGCAGCTGTTGAAGAGAGATACAAAGATGCCGGTAATGATACTCTCTTCTGATGGCCTTACTCCGATACATCAATGTGCTCAAAATAATGCGTCCTATCTGACTATCTGACAAGGACATAATTTTTTTGGAGGAAACTGGCAAGGACTTCATGTAGTGTTGTCTTCTCGAGATCATTTGAAATGCTAAACAAACATCATTTTGTACTCTGCAAAGGAAAGAAGGAAATAAAAATCCCACTTAATGGGACATCAAGTAACAGGAGCAAACGAAAATTGATCTCACATATTAGTGTCGGAAAATAATGAAATTTAGTTGATATCCGAGCAGAGTAATTTATATTGTAGGTCTTTGTTCTCTTTGTTTCTGCAGCAACATGGAGAGAGAAACTGATGCAGCTGAGGTCTAAGCGGAAGAACTGGGCCTGAAAGAGGTTCGCAACTCGTGCTCTTTTTTTCGTCCAATCATTCACAACTCGTGCTCTTTTTTTCATCCAATCATTCTCCTTTTGCAGAATTGTGATTGTTTTCCCCCCGTAACAGTGTGGCTCGTTTGGATGGTGTAAATAACGAAGATGTCCTGATGCGTTCCAGTATGCATTCCAGATGATTGATACTGGTTATGGTTCTATGTAACTAGATGTATATATTTTATGGCCCTAAGAACTAGGTTCTGTAAATTCAGACTAAATTTCAGATTAAGACCTAATCCATCAAATATCCTGTGTGTTCTGTTCCTTCCCAAAAACCAAATAATTGGCGAAAAGTTACCTGGCTCTTCGATGCCAGCGATCTAGTTTTTTACACGCTGGTTGTAACAAAGTGAAGTTTCGTGGCACAGATGAGGTTGGGAAGCATGTTGGCAGCACTAACATTACCTTCATATAGATCTGGGCTTAGAGTTGCAGGAAATATTGCATTTTCGCATTATCCGACAAAACCTGCTGGCATGAGGAATTTTTTTTAAATCCTTTGTTATTTGGAAATAAAAATTTATCCTCGTGTTTTTATTTTTTTACGAGAGTAACCCCTGTACCTCAACGGCCAAGCGACACGCAGGCAGTTGTTCAACGGTTGGGCTATAGGGATGCAGCCGTTCAACAGTTGGATAATAGGTGCTGTCGTCTAGCCGTTAGGCGACTGGAGCCTAGAGTAAATAATCTGTTTTTTATTCGGATGTGCGATTGAACGTCTGTTGATGGTGTTGTTAGACTATAAAGTAGTGCTATATGACAGTTAGAAATATTTTAGATAGTCAGTTGTATGTTATATGGCAAAGAAGTTAGCGTTTGAAGTCTTAATTTATAAATAAATATAGTAGAGTTTGTGTACCAATTTTGTTGTCACGGCTCGAAATTCTTGGATAAAAAAATAATGCATACAGATCTTGCTGTACAATTCTGACGAAAGAAAAGTTGGGAGGCAAGGAACATGTAATATATTGAAGTTCCTAAACCAACGTGTATACGATGTGATTACATGTCATAGTGCTTCCGGTAATTGCTTAAGTAAACATTGATACTACTACGATACACTGTGGCGGAAGCATTCGACTAATACAGGGGGATGCTACAGAATGCTGATGCAAGACCTTCCACTCGAAACGAGGGAGAACTTTGGCCCTAACTACCGCTTGGTGCCAAACAAGCGTGCTCAATCAGTATGAGGACGCGGTCGTGCAGGTCTTAGACGGCCAATTCGAAGGTGGACGACATTTCTTCTGATCCTCACACTAGGGTACAATTAGTTAATAGTTTATTTTGTGTTATTGCTAATAGAGCTTCCATATTAACCCTCCTTTCCAGCACACGACGGAAAGCCCGAACCACCTCCTCGTGTGTGAGCTCCACACTATCAGTGATCCTCTGTAGCACAGAGTGGGAGTCCCTTGCAATCGCAACATCGAGGTCCGCTAGTAAGGAAAACACGATAGGGTGAAACCTATAAGTGGGGTTGCCAGAAGCGAAGTTTTTGAAATACGATGCAACGTACCACACGGTGCATGTTCCACGTGAAGTACATAGGGTATGTGTTTGGCTTGCAGGACATGTGTCGTGGTGTCAACAACAAGTACCAACCTGGTACATGTCCAAGCAGCGTACTAGCGAAGGTACTCATCGTACGTGCTATGGTTGTAGGGGGTGGCCTCTTGCACACAGTCCTGTAGCGTGCCCTCCCACTGGCCTAGCCATGCGTTCATCTTCGTCACCCACTCCATGCTACGGCGGACTCTCTTTCTAGTGTTCCTGCAAGACATAACATGTAGTTAGAAGTCATGGCAACGAGACGGTAGTGCAAAGAGGGACATCTGTGCCACTAACTCACGCATGGACGTTGTCGGGCATAGGCCACCCGACTAGTACTGGAACCACCTGGGTAGGCTGAACTGGCGCATCACATGATGCGCCGCGTAATCCTCGATGAAGATGTCGAACACGAGCTTCTTCTACGTCAGCTAGTAAGCCCAGTCGCGCCAACAGTATTAGGCTAGCAGGATAGTACTTAGAACAGTAATAAAAAAGGGATAGTACCATAACAGTACATGTAATGTATGATACATTTAGTATGACACTACGTACATCAAATGTAGCTATTAATGAAGTACAGATGACAATGTACAATGATTTGTAATCTTGGTGCCACTTTGCACAGTCGAAGAAGTGGTACCGCAAACCATACCGGTGTGTCTACTCGTCAGCAGGTGCCTTGCATCGTCTGACTGTGTGGCCCTCCTGGCCGTAGTGTCTGCAGCGTCTACCCAACACCCTGGATTGCGCTTCGTCCATATCATTGGTAATACGACGACTCTACCAATGACCCGTCCTATCCTTCAGCATGTCAACAATTAGAATCTAACAACAACTAGAATCTAAGTCCTCTATGCAATATCTAAGGTGGTGAAGCTACACACAACCCTAAATCCCCTAAGCTCGCCACACAACGCCTGCATCACCCTCTCTTTCAAGAAGTACTCAGACATGAAGTTCGAAAGGTGCATGTACATAGTCTCGCATGCGGCAAGGACATAAAAGCATAGCTTGTGTAAGAGTTTTGGCTTGTTGCACATACGCTAGGTTTGTTTACATGATCTTTACAACATATCTCGTGGGAGGAGCACGTCGAAATGATGCTCTGTATTGCCCATCACGTACACTGTGTGCGACTCGCTCTTCTCTGTCTTCACCTACGTATACATTGTAATCTTCGAGCAGTACGATGTTTGTTGGTTGGCGACATAAAGTGCAACATTTGCATGCCTCTCCCTAAAATTGCCGATTGTGCTGTGCAGAACACCTTCCATGATGATGACAAGGGGCGGAGAATGAAGGCTTCTAAGAAGCCAGTTATACACCTCCGTAAGTTTAGTGATCATTATGCTGTACCTTGCACTGTCCGTGTCGTGCAGCAGAGACCACTTCTCCAATGGATCAGCCTCAATCCAGTGGGAGAAGCACTTGATGTTCCTCGAGGTCCTCCTCCGGACCGCCAGAGTCGCTCGCCAGGTGGTGTGGTGTTCGGGTTGTGTCGCCCCAGAATGGGCGGTCCCTTGTTCTTCTTATCGATGTGTTTCCTGCTGTGCTCATCCAATAGCACCAATAAAGCATCAAATTTACGTTGCTGGTTCTACATAGCCAGCCTCTTGAACAGCTTCAACAATGGTTGCTTTGGGAAGTGCTTGAAGAAGTTGGCCCCTAGGTGGTGAATGCACCATCTGTTCCTCATATCCGACCAAGGGAACGACCCCTCGGGGTATTGTTGAAGTTTTTTTTATGGCCTTCAGCATCTCGACATGGCGATCATAGATTGCACACATACTAGGATGAGCTCCAACAACTCCTACCCTTAAAGGTCGAAGGAACCACAACCAGCTGTCGTAATTCTCACTTTCAACGAATGCGATGGCCAAGGACATAATTTGATTATTATCATCAACATCAATGGCCGTAAGGATCCGACCTTCTATTTGTTGGTCAAAAAGGTCCTGCCAACTGAGATCACAGGTAGCATATGCCTAAAAGGCTTGATGCAGGCACCGAAGGCTAAGAAGGCCCTCTACAATACCACAAAACCTAGCGACCTTGTAAATGGCTTGTCCTTCACAGCAGTGTACGTGCCCCGAGATTTTGTCCTGGAGCACCCAAAGCATAAGAGGAAGGTTATGCATGCATCTATATATATGTATTTATGTGAATATATTTATATATATCCCCATATACTTTCATATATGTGTGCATATATTTATACATATATCACATATTGATTTTGTCCCCCGGCCAGCCCGTTAGTCTTGGTCCACTACCAGCCCACACTCTCTCTAAATAATTCTTAATGGGTTTGGAGAATTTACATGACACTGGCAAAAATTAATTAAGTAATTAAGTATACGATATAGTGATTTAAATGGCAATGTACCAGTTTTAACAGTACACATGAATTTTTAGTGTACTTATGACATTAAATTCATTCCCAATTAATCGTAAATGTTGTCTACTAATATTTTTTATTTTAACATGACTACCAAAATTTTCACAGTACTCTAACATGCCACAGGATCCTCCGAGTTAAATATTTGCAATGAAATAAATTAATTATACGCACATTTCTCCTCCCTTTTCATTTCTTTCTCCTGTCTTCTTGCTTTTGTTTCCAGCCATCTAACTAAAGTTATACTATTCTTTTCTTTAAGTATAATTTTTATGGATACTAGCTATACTCTTCTTTATAATAAGAAAACTATTTACTTAATATAAAATATAGACTAAAACATAACAAAATTAATTTTACCTTACGATAAATCTCCCTTGCGTAACTAGCTAAACATCCTCCTTCTTCTCCCTCTCCTCTTCTCCTCTCCTCTCCTTTTCTTTCTTTCCCCTCCTCTCTTCTTCTTTCTTTCCTCTCCTTGCGCTTGGTGTCGGCAGAGAACGAGCAAATGCTTGGGCGCTTGGGCGGCCGAGATATAAAGGGCATCCAATCGCCACATCGTTGGGCGACAGGAGGTGTTATCGTCGAATGGTTTGGCAATAGCACCTATCGTTTGACTATTGGGCAATTGCATCCCCGTCGCCCAACAGTTGGGATACAGGGGGTTACTTTTGTAAAAAATAAAAACACGGGTATAATTTTGTATTTTCGAATAAAAAGAATTATTTAAAAAATCGAAGCATGAGACCAACCAACCAGTCTTCAGATTCAGCAGCACAAATTGCGCATTTTGCAGATGCGTAAAGTGCAGCCTAGGTCATTTATTTGTGCTTAATAGTATTGACCGATAACATGGTAGTTAAACCCAGATAAAATTAGACCAGATGGTTGCTATGTAAGGTTAGCATTACATAAAAAAATCACATCATAATTACATGGTCACATGGTGATTTAGTTTCAGAAAATGTTTCATGTAATCTTTATTTGCCAACTTATGTAGGATTGAGACATCTATAATTCTGTTGATTTACTTTGCCATATTTAGAGAATTAAAATGTGCAGTCCAGAGGTACAAGGTGAGACACCCATGCAAGTTTAGGGCCCTATAACTCTCTGCAAATCCAGCCATCTTTATGTGCTCCATCAGGAAAGAAATTGAGTGAGTTCCGTTGCAAATCTCCATTCGAAAACTTCATTTTTCTGGAGACAGGGTGTATTACACTGAAGGACCATGTGAGATGGTCTAGATTAATGTTGTGATGAAATATTGTAATGTTTATGGAGTGACAATTGATTTTGCAAAGATTGCATTTTGTTTGGAAGGCAGAATTTGAGGATTTTGAGATTTAAATCATATATTGAGTTAGGATGACCTGAGTCTTTGGATTAAAGTTGCATAATGCATGCCTTGACTAATTGTAGGGCCCCAGATTTTATTATCTGGAATCCCCTGTGATTTAATACACTATTCCCTGGATCAGTAGATAGTGCTCACAGTTACAGAAAATAAATATCAAATACATACCATGCGGAAGCATAAATAAAATAGTAAACTTACTCATGAGCCGATTAGGCCGAAATCATTAAATTGCAGCAGCGGAAAACGAAGCACACCGGGTGAACCCCTCAGGCAATGCCCACAGGCAGCCAACTGGAGGTTCGCGACCTAGCCCTTGACATCTTCAACTTCTTTGTCATTGTGAGCAATAGTGTTGCTGAGGCGTAGTGAACTGAATCCTGATTCTGGATTTGTTATGAGAGCGAGTGTGAGCACACTAACCACCGTGCTCGCGAGCCAATACACGTATCGCGATATATAAGTATGCATGGCTTACCAAAGGAAAGGCTCGGGTTATTTTATTTGCCAGAAATCACTTTTGGTAGCATTGTTATTATTAAACCATAGTGTTATTGCTGCTACCTAGAACTTCACACGGCGATTACCATAATTGACTCACTCCACCAAGTGTCATAATTGACCTAATCCATCAAAGACACAATTTCTTTACTAATTGCTGTCTACGACCCCTAATAGCGAGTGACCTCATTTAGCTAATTCACTGATCAAACCCTTTCTACATATTCACTTTGAATCCACACATATCTTTTTGTATTTCGAATTCCTAATAACCCAATCTGATAATCACTACTCCACAACTCTTCACTTCTGAATTCTAATAATTCTCTAGCAAGATTTCTTTTTAATCCACCAACATCATTCGTATCAGGACTTTCTAACAAATCAATCATTTCTGCTAATGATCCAAAACTATAAGTTGCTCTTTCCATAATCATCCTTATTTTTATCTCATTATTTATCCCCTAACTAATTCATCAATATTTCTTCAACAAGAATATCATTACTCGAGTTTATACTCCAATTATCATATCTCCAAATTTCCTCAAATTCAAATCATCCATCTAGGTCAAATCCTACTAATCCCATTAAATCCAACAATTACATTTACACTCTTCTAATTCCCCAAAATCATTGATCCAGATTATATTCTGGTAATCATTATTATTCCTCCGATATACCCAGAAATTCAATTCATCCTTCTAGTATTTTGATCAAATCCTAGCAATCACATTATTCCCAGCCTCTTCCAAGAATTCATACTAATTGTCCGCATCATAATCCCGTAATTTCCCTTGCACTTCCTAATTCTCCAAGAATCATTTAAATCATCTACCTAGACTATATATTCATTTAGGCTCCACCCACTTATTTCTCCTAGACTCTTTTCTATCATTCCCTTTTTATAATCGACATGAATCCACCAATCATTGTTATGTACTTACCACCACAGTCATCATCTTTTCCTACGACTCTATTTATTCTTACTATCATTTTACTTTGTAAAAGAGGAAGCTTTATCATCGTTTAGCCTTTGAAATATAATTCATAGAAAACCTCCTGAGACTTAGCAGTTTAAACAAAACATAATGTATATGAGAATGCAATAACGAGGCGATTGATTCCATCCACCGTTACATGGCATCGCACCATATGCTTAATCCTTCAACGTTATAGCCGCTTAACTTATCACGGGACGACACCGTGACAACACAAATCGTGGCCTTGCACCGCCTTGCACTTTTCCATTCCCACCCATAAATCATTTTGAAACAGAACTATATCTGGTTAAGTTCCCATGTCCGCCCATGACCGTGGGCACGGCTATTCGAATAGTTTTGACTCTGCAGAGTTTGTACACTTTCACCACAAGAGACAATCAACTCGTTGTCCCACACGATTCCTTAGTCATGTGGTTGAGCAGACCATCACGATGATCTGCTCGTAGTATCTAGTTCCTTTTGTCATCTCACCTTATGGGCTTCTCCCACTTGCGGTGGGTCCCATCTATGCACGGAATGTTTTCCACGCTTCTAACGCAGCGGGCTCCCTTCCGCAACGCTTAGAACAAATGAAAACTTCACCCTCCCCTTGGTGTCCCTTTAGGCCTCCCCTTGCCCTTGCTTATCCACTTCACTCCACTACCAGTGAGATGAGTCCAGGAGTTTCGATACAACTACTTAGCCAAGTTGTATTTTACAGACTTGTGGTTGCACTGTTTTACGTGGGAGATCATGACAAGATTCAGTCCTTAATGGTATCTGGGCGATTCTACCACAACCCACTTTGTGCCTCCACTGCACCACTCACATACACACCTTCGAACCATTCGCCCAGATATTTAAGCAAGTAGGGTTTTGGGAACACAAAATAATCATATCGAACAAATATCAGTCATTACCACCATGACTGCCCAACCAAACTTTCTCATGATTAAAAGTAATGCTTGGGCGTTTTCACGCCCATGAATATCTATGCAACACTACGCATAGCGTATAAATTACGGACTTATTTTCAAAAAGTTACTATCATAATTTCGCTAGGGCGACAAGGTTCGCATAATCAATATTCAAAAGGGGGTATAATATTAATCAAGGCAAACAGTAGGCATATAACTAAAATCTTGAATTAAGCATGTAGTTGCATATAAAATAATAGCATGCGGTTTGATAATTTAAATAAAAGTAATTTGCAGAAAATACAGGTTCAACATGATCAAAGTATTGACTCGCCTGGCGCGGTTTACCGCGGTCTTGAGCTCACACAATGCTTTCTCTTGAGCTTTTGGTTTCTATCTTCTCTTCGAGCTTCACCTCGCTTGATCCACTGAACCTTCACGACTTCCAATTTCTAATTACGCGCTAGATGACTGAAGTCAAATAAAAGCAAATAACTCAAAAGATCCAAATAAATCCGAATAAACTCAATTTAGTTTTATTACGAGTTAATGGGTGATTGGAGGCAAGGTCGGTGGTAGAATATGATGACTTGATCTTTTTATTAGTAATCTATTTTATCATTTTACATTTATTTAGGAAGTTCCATGAGCTAGGTTAAACCTATGAATTGGTGTATTCTGTCGAGTGCTAATGTTGGGGCATATGATTATGCCCAATATTATTAGGTATTAAAATCTAGTGTTAAGATTTAATTAATGGTACTGTTATTATCTTGCTTATCCTTTAGCTGCTATTAGACTTAGCTTTATTTCTAATCCTAGTTTAAACTTAGCTATCCAGGCACAGCTTGGTGTATAAGGTCACATTTCAATATCTGCTAGTTAGCACAACCCACTATAAATTATATTTAACGGAGGCATGTTAGGTATTGGGTATAGGTTTTAATTATAATTAAGAGTAGTCCTTAATTTAGAGCCTTGATTTCATATCTAAACTTAACATCCAAACCTTGAACTTTATTTAAAATTTCTTTTCGATTAAGGTCCTTAAATTTGAACATTTAATCAAGTTCACTTTCTCTTTATTACTGCCCTTAGTTAATATCCAGATGTTTAAATAATTATCTAAACTACCTCAAGTATTCACCTATGATAACCAATCCATTATTAAATATTTAACATTCATATGTTATATATATATATATACATATATATACTAATCAAATTTATTGGCTTTTATGGATTTTCCCTAAATTACCCAATCGCTCATATGCTTACATTTTAACTACTTTTAACTTCTACTAGGGGTATTCTTTTATTTAAGGCCTTACTTTTATAACTAAGTATGACATCCACTATCTTTATGCAGTTTTGAATATTTAATCAAAGTCAACTTTTGGCACTACCTTTAATTTAAAACTTAGATTTAAATCTATAACATTAGTTACTTACATATAACATTTAACCTAATATTAAATTTCAAGTAACATAGTCCTATATCCTAATTAAATTTATTACACTCCCTAGATTATTCCTTAATTTTTCCGTAATTTTTACTAACTTGAATGGGGTACAAAACTTGAACTAAAACAAATAGAAAAAGAAAGGAAAATGAGGTGGTCGGTGGGATCGAACCCAGGACCTGCCGACTAACGCATCGCTCGGCTGACCACTGGGCCGCATGTGCTTGGCGACTTAGTGAAGGGGGAGTCAACAAAAGAGTAGAGGAGCAAAGGCCGAAACAGGGAGGTAGCCGGCGGGCAAACAACGAGGCCGGCCGGCGTGGCGGTGGTCGGGGGCAGGGCAGCCGGCAAAATGGGACCCCACGGAGGCGAGGAAATTAGTGGGAGGTGGCGTGGCCCGAATCGCAAGAAGGCGGGCGGCGGGCGGGAGCGGCCGGCGGGTTGTCATGGGGCGACGGCGTGGTGGAGGGAAGGGAAATTGACCGGTACATGAGCGAAGGGGTCGGGAGGAACTCACCCATGGCGAGGGCTTGGCCGGGAGGTACCGAGGTGAGCCGGCGGCGCGAAAGCGGCGAGGGCTTCGGCCGGCGATCGGAAGAGCTCGGGAGGCATGGAGGTGCTCGGTGCATGGAATTGAGACGCCACGCACCGTGGAGGGAGGAGCGACGGCGGCGGGCGCGGAGGGCGCGGGGCGGCCCAAGAAGAAGGCCCCGAGGCACGGAGGGATGCGCCGGTTTTGGGGGGCTCACGGAGGGCTGGAACACGGCGAGGAGGCGGGTCGGCCAAGATACGGGCAAACAAGGCAGCTCGAGTTGCGCTTAGCTGAAAGGAAGGAGGAGCAAGGAAATGGGCGAGCTCGGGCTACCTAAAGGCGGAGAGGGAGGCAGCGCTCGGGAAGTGATGGCCGATGCGACGAAGGCACAGGCATGATGCGCTGCAGGCGGTGGTAACGCACCGGGATTCGCGGGTGACAGTGTGCACGGGCTCGGCGCTGGAGGTGACGGGAGGCGGCGGGTCTCGCGCGCGGAGAAGCACGGGACCGTCGGTCCGAGGGCGGGCGCGGTGGAGGCGGGCTGCAGGCTACCGTCTCGAGCGAGGAGGCGGCCCGGTCGGGCAACGCGCAGAGGAAGGAGAAGCGGGAAAAACGTTGGGCCACCGGGCGTTTCAACCGGCCGCCCACTGCTTTTTCTTTTCTTTTTTTTGTTTTCATTTCGTTTTCTTTCTCTCTCTTTTTATATATATATATTTATATTTTTCTAAGCCCATTTTCATACACATTTTGTATAAAGAATTTATTTGCACATACCTCTTTATTATTTTTCTATATTTTATTTATTGCACTTATCTATTCACTGTTGCAACCCTAAATTGTAGTTTCCAAATTTTGGGTTCAAATTGTACTCCTCTTTTAATGGATCATCTTTTCGATTCAGTATTTAAATTTTTAGTTGTCAATTATTTGCATATTTCCTTTTATAGCATTACTAATGTTTGTTTTGCTGCTCTCATAGATTTCCATCTAGTGGAACCCTAAACCAAAATTTAAGAAACACCATAAAAATCCAAATTCAAATAGGATACACTGCAAAAATAATTCAAAAGCTTTTACATTTGCAAATTTAAATTTTTGGGATGTTACACTAATGTAGGTTAAGTTGTGAAAAACTTGTACCTGGAATTGATTTATTTGTCTTTGGATGTGCAGGGTCGCTTGGAGTCAATGTGGTCAACGGCGATAATCGGGGCTAGGTTCATGGAGTAGCTGAGGTGGGCAACAATCGAAGATGCCGGGTGAGACAATGAGCTCAAGCATGGCACAAAAAAGACGGAATGTTGAAGGCGAGTTCGAACGGCGGGATGACGCCATGTAGCTTGCACGAGCCAACTGAGCCGTGGTTCGGTGGAACTAGGATGGGAGAGACTTGACGGCGCGTGGCAAGCTTGTAGTGCACCTACATATGGCAAGTATAGTGATTGCTTGCAATAGGGGATGAAGACCGGGTCAACGAAGAGTATTTTGATAGTTTGACTAAAATACCGGAAACCATCTTGGATCAAAACTGCGGTGCATGGGTGATGTGTTGGAGAGCGGTTTAAGTCAAGGTGGTGTTGGTTGGATTAAGGCTAAGGATTTAGCAGATGCACACTTATGCACTTTGAAAAGCGTTAGTGAACTTGAGTGAGTAAAACCCGTGTGTTTGGGGTTAACGGTTTTCTCCCAATATAATAGTGGATAAGATCCATTAAGAGGTGTAGATGGCTGGTTACCCACCTATAAAAGGAGGTTGAGATGGAGACATGTTTGATGAACCATCCAACCATTCTCTCATGTGCTCTTATGTTTAGGGTTAGGGTTTGAGAGTGGGTACCTTGGGTGCTCTCTGTCCTCCAAGTTGAAGTGGCTGTAAAACTTTCTATCAAGTAAGTGATACATTGATCGCTGTGTATCTCTATAGATCCATCCTGTTTTGATTGATTTGGTTGGTTTTTCTCTCCTATTTCTTTTTCTTGATCTTGCTATGCTAAGGACGTGCAAGAGATGGTGACTACCTTTGGGAATCTATCTCCACCCATCTATGCACTTTTATAGCAAGTTTATCGAGAAAACTCGGTTTTGCTTGTTCTCGCTAAAAGTGTGATTTCTTGATTCGAGGGTATTTAAGTTGGTTTTTTGGTGCTCCAACTTGCCGTAACATGTGGGAATACATCTAGACCCATCCTAGTCATCATCCACCTACGAGCAAGTTGTATTCACCGATTTTGATTTTGACTCGGTTTTGGTGGAATCTTCCAACAAACTAAAAATATCTCAATTTTAGTATGATTTTCATGATCGTTTGTTAGAATAGGTTCACAATGCCCTAAAGAAGATCTCTATAAAGTTTCATATCATTTAGATCTACGGATTAAAAGTTCCATCATTTTTCGTTTTGAAACTTTGCTGAAAGCAGACTGCTCTTCTCTGTTCCTTTATGTTTTCGTCCACGTTCAAGGTTTTGACTTCATTGCTTCTTTTCGACCTGATTCGACCGTGTTAGTTTTAGACCACTCATTGGCTTTCGACCACATTAATTCACGACCACGTTGGGTTTTCGATTGCTCTCTGATTGTTGACCACTCAAGTCGAATTTCGATCATACTGGCTTTCGACCACGTTGGTTTTCGACTACGTTGATTTTCGACCGCTCTCTGGTTGTCGACCACTAGAGTCGAGTTTTGATCACGTTGATTTCCGACTGGTAGTCGAATTCCGACCATGATTTATTTCTGACTGGTAGTTGAATTTCGACCACGTTGATTTTCGATTGGTAGTCGAATTCCGACATTGATTTCCGACTAGTAGTCGAAATCCGACTACGTTGATTTCTGATTAGGTCACACTCAGCTCTATGATTCTCTAGTTTTCAAGTGAAATTTATATCCTAATCTTTATAGCTTTATATCTACCGAAGTAAAGAATAAGTGGATAATTAAGAGAAAAGTTTGTCTATCCGGTCCTAGGTACACTCTCTTCGACGCTCTCCCTGTTAAACCTTCAAAAGATTGTAGGATCCAAGAGTATTTTAATCTCTAATTTTTTCTTATCATATTGTTCGTACGGTTGTACTGAAAATGTCTTTCCACCTACGTTTTATACGTCTCTCTCTCTCTCTCTCTCTCTCTCTGTCTCACTCCACGACCATGCCCTTAACATTAGCTATTCCCAAGTCGCAACAGGGATATTCGGCCGGCTCCAAATCCGCTTGTTGATTGGCAGCTCTGTTAACGAGAACAAAGTAGCGCTGAGAGAAATAAAGGTGATGCCACTCATCATCTTGCCTTTCTTCTAACAGTCTCCTCGTAGTTACGGGTGCAAATAGATTAGATTAATCCCGATCGATCCGGTACCGAATCTAGTGGTACCGGATTCGGGAAGAGAATTTGGTATTCGGTCGGATTCAGATTCGGATTCGAATAATTCATGTCGGATTTGGATTCAGATTCAGGAGAGTTGTTATCCGACCGAATAGTATCGGTATTCGGATACCGGATAATTATCCGGTCGGATATCTGGTAAGAGCTAAGAATTCACTTTTTATTTTGCTAGTATTTTTTTGTCATGTTGGTTGGTTGAGGTGTGCAGTGTATAGAAAGTTTTTCTGGATCGTGCAAGCTTAAGTTCTCTAAAAGGAATATGACATTCAGTTGTGGCAACTATAAATATACAAATACTAAAATGATGTTTTATTTCTAATTCTGCTGCTTGTGCAATTGGAATCCTAAATTTGCCCATTAGGATCACTCTTCCTAGGTAATGGAATGAAAAACATCTAATTAGAGTATTATTAAACGATGAACTTTGGCATGTTTCAGTAAATGAACAAGTAAACTTGTCAAAAGTCTATTATCCCCAATTGTCTACTGTCTCTACCTTAATTTAGTAAAATTTCTTTAGCCTAGAAAAATAAAATGTTGTCCGTCAAGAACAAAGATTTATCTTGAAACGCCACACCTCAATGGGCAATTTTGGAGGAAACGCCACACCATCTTCGGCCGATGAATTATAATCACTATTATGTACTTATGTCTAACAGTTTAAGGCTTGAAGTGATGGTGGTATGGTTTAGCATATGTTCCTTTCTGTATGCACGTACTATCCGTCTACATTATCCGTTTTCGATCCGAAACCGTCAAGTATCTGTTCTGGCGATACCGTATTCGAAATTCTGAATACTCCGAATTCATATTCGTATTCGATTTTACCATATCCGGCCCCGAATCCGAGGAAAAAATATGGGTTAGGATACGGTATGAGCAATATCCGTCCGAATCTGACCCGATTGCATCCCTACTCGTAGTTGCCTAGATTCTATATATTCATCTCTTTCCACTTTACCCTTTGTGTCGTGATCATAACAACCTAGAAAATAAGGAACTGTTCATATATCTAAGCACTGTTGTAATGTTTTTTAAGTTTAGCCTTCTAACACTCGTTTTTACAAAAATGGCCCACTCCCGAGCTCGAAAGATATGGTAGCAGACACATGTCACCTACCGCACCGCTGTAGCTCGATAGGAGAAGAGGACGCGGCAAGGCGAGCTGGCGTAGGAGGCACTGATGCGGCACGGCAGGCCAAACACAACTAGGCAGGCGCCTGCCGAGCTCCCCCGACTTGGTAGGAAGACGCACATGTAAGCAGGCAAGCGGATAGGCGCGCATGGGAGCGAGAATGGGCCGATTCCTCACAAGGCAGCACGCCCGCGTGAGGAAATCACGTTAATGACACGACACAATGCAGCGATACGACACGATGTTAGATTCTTATTTTATTCGCGCGTTAATTGTGATGGCTTCTCGTGCGTGCACGCATATAAAATGTGACTCGCAGTTGCCTTGCTGCCAAGAGAGAGAGAGAGAGAGAGAGCGCAGCTAGGGAGGGAAGGAAAGAAAAGCGATATTTCCTGCCGAGAGGAGCGTCGGGAGGCGGCGCAGCTGCAATTTACCATCCTTTGTAGTTGGAAGCATTGTGTAACTGGTGAATACCTTCGGAAAAATATATGCTTCATTCGCATATGAGCAACACGTTTAATATATCTTTAGTGTTTTATTAGTGTAACTATGGTCTTGTAATATGGAATGCGACTGGTAGCCATGTTTAGTTGACGGATGTATTTATGTAAGTAGCCATGTTTATTTATTGTAAATAGCTAAAGAAATATGGACCGAAAAATAGCTAAAATATTTTTACGTATGTCCACACATATATATTTATCACTTTTACACGATTACAGAATGCTCATTATCCAAGGACCTGGTCTTATTTTTCTAAACTAAAAGAAGAAGCTTTATCAAAAATATAGCATGCTATTGCATCTACGAACCACCCTTAGTTGTTGACTCACCTTCCTTCGTTATATCTTTAAACTATTAATAATACCCTCCTGTTCAACTATAAATGGTCGGATCAGATGACATTGGCCTATGGGACTACTTCACCCATGGAGAAGACAAAGGAGAGTATGTTGAAAAACTATGCAAACAAATGCTATACTTGCGTTATTGGCACAATCCCATCTTCAGGGTAATAGAAGTCTTCCCGTACGCAAGGGAAGTCGAGTACATCTCCTGTAACTTTCGCACAGAACACCTGAGGAGCACTTCCACTAATGCCCTTTAGTACACCACCGCTTGGCTTGTGCTAGCCTGTGCAAGATCCACGAGGCCACCATGCTTACCTCCCCATTTCGCTACTATCCATCCCTTCGGAAGAAGCACGCTATGGCAAGACATTCATCCTCGGCTCCGAGGACGACCCGCTCTTGACCCACTAGGTCCAGTTCACCCGAGCTATGGAAGCCACCTACATTGAGGTTCTAGAGGAGATCTTGGACCTCTGCTAGCTCCTTAGCATTAGCTATAGCCAGGACGAGACTCTCCGTGCTCTGCTCACAAAGTGCAAGAAGGCCCTAGCTGTAGTGGAGTGTGAGCGGGATGCCACAGTCGTGGACCTCGAGCGGACTACAATAGCAGTAGTGGTCCATGCTCCAGCTCCCCTCGGACCCCCATCATTCCCACAAACATCACTCTGATAGCCACCCACTAGAGGACTACATATGAGGAGCAGCGCAAGTAAGAGCATGCAGCACAATAGCCCGCCGATCATCCTCAACATTGGAGAAACTAGCCGAGGCTGCAATCGCTCCTGCTCCAACTCAGCTAGCTATAGTCGCTCCCGTTCTCACTCCAATTCACATATATACTAAAAAGTAGATGTATAATGTGTAATGTATTGTATCCACATGGCAGAACATGGACTAAGTGCCAAATGCAACTTAACAAAAATATTATAAATATTATGTAGCCATATTACGCCTTGTGGTTTATTTTTTATTTTTCTTATTCACTTGGTTCTTTGAATTCTTTTTTCAGATATTAGTGAGTGGACATCACGCACCAACTTTTTCAGTAATTTGACAACATGTACCACCTTTAAGAACCCAGTGGACAACACGCACTAGCTTTTTAAGTGATATGATAATACATACCAGGTTTTCTTAGCAAGTGGACAACACGCACCAGTTTTCCTAGTGATTTGACAATATATACCAGCTTTTCGCAACGAGTGGATAACACTCACCAGCTTTTCTAGTGATTTCACAACACGTACCACCTTTTCGTAGCTAGCAGACAACACACACTAGCTTTTCCATTGATTTGACAACGCGTACCAGTTTTTCCAATGATTTGATAACACGTACTAGCTCCGCAGCCTGTAGACAACACGTACCAGCTTTCTCAGTGATTTGACGATACGTACCAGCTTTTCATAACCTATGGACAACACACATCGGCTTTCCCAGTTATTTAACAACACGTACCAGCTTTCTGCTATGAGTAGACAGCACACACCAGCTTTTTCAGTGATTTGACAACATGTACCAATTTTTCGCAGAGAGTGGACTGCACGCACCAATTTTTCTAGTAATTTGACAGCACGTATCAACAGCGAAATGACAACACATTTAAGCTTTACTCCTAAGCGGTGCACACCAACCGTCTATAAAATCCAGCCAGCCCCCATTACCAGACCTAACACTTCGATCGAGATGATCTCGAAACTAGGAGAAAATGAGAGGGAAAAGAGAGGAGAGCTACATGATGTCACCACGCTACGGTGGGGATGTCGAACTACAGAGAGATATTTTGCAAGCGCAAGTGGGTGGCCAAGAAGAAGGGATCATACCGATAATTCTTGCAAGGATTCACCTTTGTCGTCAGAGTTTCTGTGGTCACAGTGCGACCGCGGTAATCTATCACGTATCATTTAGTCCACACACCCGACAACTGCCATATACCTGTCAATACACGACAATTTGACAGCACTACATATGTGTTGAAGTTCTTGTAAGCATGTATTTGCTATTTCACATTATATGTTCTATTTCGTACATTTCTAACATACTCTGTCCATGCCGGAAGACCACAGAGTGTTGCTACTTCTTTCAATGGATAGACGACCTATATATGTACGACAGAGGATTCATCGAGCAAAATACATGCTCAACTACCCAGTGGAGTCTGAGAGATTCACACGCTGGAAACCTTACACCCTGGATGATAGTGGAAAGGACAAGGGTAAGGTGACGGTGGTTCTCGAAGTCCCTGCTGAACACCAAGTTATCTCTGACTGGGACAAACCTACATAAGTTGTAGAAGCTGAGTACTAGGCCTGAGTCACAAGGTTAAAACCTATGTAGGAGAGAAGGGAAAGGCACAGATGTACCAAAATATGTATTATGACTGACTGGAACCATGGCTTCCAAAGGACGCGGTCTACACATGGTTCATTACAACAACTGTTTATAACAACGTATCTTTACTACTTAACACATTGAGTTTGTAGTGATGGTTCATCTGCCCCTTTGAACCCCTTGCACCTTCCTAAAAATTTCTACACACCTACAAACAAAACATAATAGGATTTCTTAATGCGTATCAAAGCATGTATTTTCAACTAGTTTGCACGGGGATTCACCTAGTTACAAAAAAAATACTAAATTTACCGTTTGGTGCTTCCGAGCTAGTGCTGCAACCGAGCTCCCTGGACCCTGAGCCCCCTGGCTAGGGTGAATATTGAGCCAAGTCCTTATCTTATTGAAACTTTTGAAAATTGGCATAATTTTATTTAATATTATTTTATGTATTGTTTGGAAGTATCTTTAGAAGCGAGCTAACGAGTCGAGCTAGAGTAAAATCCAAATTAACGAGTGTAATTAAAGCAATTTTTAACCAAGTCAACGAGTTTTTTTTGCCACCCTTGCTCTTTTATTGCCAGCCTTACCTTGCCCGCTAGCCAAGCCACCTACCAAGCCCGGCACTTTTAGCGGTGGCTCATGAGCAAGGGTGGCTCGGCGGTGTTGTTATAGTTGCTTGTTGTCTCGGCCGCCTACCACTGTCGGCGTCGCCTTTGCCCTCTCACGCCAGATCGCCTTGCTACACGCCTCCTCTCCTACCGAGCTACGATGGCATAGCAGGTGACACGTGTCGCTCATCACGCCTTCTGAGCTCAGGAATGGTGCTTTTTTTTTGCAAAAAAGGTGCTATGAGGCCAAAATTGAAAAAAACATCGCAATAGTGCTAGATACTTGAGACTAGAGTATATGCTGTGTTCAATGTTCATGAATCAAGCATCTGAGAAGGAAACTTTGTAAGCACACCTTTTCTTTAAGCCGTAGGTACACAAAATTTTATTAAGTCTCATATATGTTTCTTTATCAATTAATTGTTAGTGATATGTCCTAAAGACAATCATGAAGATAATTGTATCACTTCTATATTTATAAACATTTGAATAAAATGTTATTTTGTCCCTTAAATAAATATCTTTCGTATTGATCAACAAGTATGTGACTTGTTCGTGAAACTCTTTATTCATGTTTTGATGTTATTCTAAATTATCTCTGATCTTATATCATTATGTGGGACGATTATGATTTATAGATCAACATATGTATTGATTGATGATCATGTTCCACAGATCATGGATATGAGATATCAAATCAATAATGTGGACACGTGTTCAAAACATGATGTTGGATTGACCCATCATGAGATATTGTGAGAATTGTTATATTATTAAGTGTCATCAGTTGGTCTCATACATAGTGTATGTAGGATCCTTATACCTGAGATCGTTATTGTTTTCTACATGTATAATAGTTTGCTTAGGGATTACCAAACACTACTCCATAGCTGGGTGCTAATAAAGATAGCTTTTGGGTGTGCTATGAAACATGCAGAGGAATATGAGCGATCAAGACGGAATTTGCCCCTCCTATCTAACAGGAGAGATATCTCTGGACCTCTCGATGTGGTTGGATTAAGAAAACGCATGGCCATGCCAAATGTGGTTGAGGAGTCAATCACAACTAAGTAATCTACTACAGGTCCGAGTAAAGGATCGAGCTATCATAGGATGATATATTTCTCGCCTTGAGTTAGATCTGATATCATGAGGCAAAGGGATCGGTACATAAGCACTATATAGGTTCGTCCGATATGATCTTTATGTGTGTTTGTGAGTCGTTATGTCCTGCTAGGGACCGCTACTGACTTATGAGCCGGAAAGGAGTTTTTGGCCCATAGCCAAATACACATGAACCTATAGGGTTACAAACTTAATGGGCTGGAACGATAAGGGGTCAGATGATAGTTATCGAGTGAGATTCGATCTCTACTCGTATCGGATATGGATTCGATTGGAGATTATATAAGGAGAGGTGCGGGGGCTGAGGGAAGTATCCCCGAAAACACACCCGTCGAAACCCTAGCCGCCACCTCTCGTATCCTCTACCGTGCACGCTGGTGTTAGCACATCGACGCATGGTGCTCTATTTTTGGATGTGTGGACTTCGGTAGAGGCGCTGCTGTGACTGCGGCGCTGATCGGGACGATCACGAGGAGGAGACGTTTGGACGGAGAATGTTCGACTACTACCGCTACACCGACACACTCTTCGTTGAATTGGCTGCTTCAATCCTACTTCCGCTGTACTACACATTTGGTGGTAATGATTCATGATCTCTTATTTGCATGGCTTCCTGGTTTACGCGGTAGAAAAATTATAATCTGCACTAGTATAACCCACCCGTATCGCAACATTAACTATGTTCCTTCAGTATCATCTCAGATGTGAAATCAACAACTCCCCAAATTTAGATATTCGGACAATCTATAAAGGATCAAAACACAAAAAAAAGCACATTCTGTCAATTTGTCGAACATAAAAAAACAAACTTAATGTCCTAATTTTTTATTCGGACTGTCCGAGTTGAAAAGTCGCGCTATCTGTATCTGAATCCCATTTTCGGCACGGCTAAAAAAACACTGTTGGATTGTCCGGATATAATCTGAACTATTTGGCGCCCCTGTTTTCAGCATTTTCAGCTCTTTTTGAAATATTTTCAAATCCAAATGTAAATCCAATTTGAAGTTTGAACACCGAGTAATAATATGCATCAATGACATTCCAAAAGCTTAGCATGGTTTTACAATATAGGTTTTGCTATTGCACAGGCGCCTAAAATTTTTTTATCTCTCAGTCACCTGAAGTTACACTCTCAATCAACTGAAGTTGCAGCCCTCCTCCAAAAAAATCATCTGTAATTTTAGGTGATCAAAAGTGTAACTTTATATGTCTGAGAGATAAAAAATAGTCGCCTATCACTCCCTTACAATATCCCCACAAAGAAGTGCCTTTTCTAACATACTTTCCTCGTAATGCTCATGGTAACCTAGAAAACAGGACAAAGCAACATCGTTATAGTTCTTTGTGGGGATGGTAACCTGTAAAGCTCAGCATGGCTTTACAATATCCCCACAAAGCGTAGATTCCAGCCATCTCTATCCGCTTCATCGATTCATTGTGCTCATGGTAACCTAGAAAACAAGAGAAAGCAACATCATTATAGTAGAGGTTGTGTCCAATGTTCATGAATCCATCATCTGAAAGAAGCTTTACATTTTGTAAGCACGCTGATTTTTTTAAGCCGTGAGTACACCAAATTTTAGCAACTGTAAATCTTTTACATTTCTTTACCAGTGTCCAATCTTCTTTTATTCTCTTTTGTACTATTCGAAATATGGTAGAATTTTTTTTTGCAATTAAGGACACAAAATTTATGGGTAGAGAGGAGAAGCTTGGCAGTGTCCCGATCAGAGCGATGGCGGGAACGGATCCAACTGGCGGCAGCTCGGGAAGCAGCGGCAGCTCACAAGAAGGCGGGGGGAGAGAGAGAGCAGCCGAAGCGTCAGGTCGGCCATTGCCTGAGCAAGGAAGAAGAGGAGAAGAAGAGCAAAATTGTCAAAAAGGACAAATAATCAAATGACTTACGAAAGTTGTGGCAAATAGTGTATTACCTTGAACTTAGTTCCAAATTGGCAAAGGCAAATGTAATGTGTGGGCAAATAGTCAATTTTCCTATTTTTTAATCATGTTGCTTGTACTGAAAACGTCTTTCCAGCAACATTATTGTCAGGATCCGATTTGGAACCCAACGTATTTGATGAGGACTTCTTCTGAAATTCAGATTGACCATGCCGCCATGTATTTGGAACTGGAAGGGAAAGGGAAAACTGGGGTTCTACAGCTACCAACCACAGGATAACTACGAGACTAGATAATTTGTTTCTTTCTGCTTTCTTCATTACTCAATGGCGAGGCTAAATTAGTCACCCGAGCTCAAAGTTACAGCGTGGATAGCAGTACAAATCGCGCGGTAACTAAACAAATCAACAGAGACGACAATCCATTGACGTACACACAGTAGGTAAATAGTAATTACTAAAATAGACTTGAGACGCTCGATCCTCATAATCCAGATCTCCTTGAGCGCAAGCAAGTTGATTTGGTTCGGTAAATGAAGCCGTCAAACCGTTAGAAGCGCTGAGTCCAATTTCCAATTTCTGAACCTTGCCCATTTCTAATACTGAGTCCTGAACAATTATTTATACCCCGACCTCTCACTGAAAATTGAAAGCAGGTCATTCATCCCAAGAGACCATGAACACGTATATTAGCATTAACTATTTCCAGCACGTATACTCCCATCTCCAATTCAGCTTGTTGATTGGCAGCCTAGTCTCGAGACGAGTGAGGAGAAAGTAGCGTTGAAGAAAGAAAAGCGATGCCACTCATCATCTAATATTCCCCGGAAACAAGTTCCTTTCTTATAACATTCGGTCCGCGCAGTTGCCTAGATTCTATATAGCCATGACCAGTGGCAGAGCCAGAATTTAGTTACACCTTAGCCTCAGTAGTAGAATGATCTAGATTATCTGGACTGGATCATGAAAATATTACTTAGGCTAGACTGAATTTACCTGGTTTGTACATTAGATATTTTTTCATGGGTGTGTCTAGTCATCACCCGGATGTTTTCTTCCTAACAATCATGCAGATTTGAGATCGTTGGATTAGAGATCCAACAACCCCTTTTTTGGAGGAGGGAGAGATTTTTTTTAGTGGGTGGAGGAAGAATTCATAGCCGTTGGATCTCTAATCCAATGGTCACAAATCTAGATGATAGATAGGAAAAAAAATATCTAGATGATATTTATCAACACTCTTTTTCTATATCTTAGGCTAAAACCTATATGTTCAGGATGTGACTCCGCCACTGACCATGACACATCTCTATCCGCTTTATCCTTTGTGTTGTGCTCATGAAAACAGTAGAACAGATGTTGCCTTCAATGTTCAGGAATAAAGCATCCACTGATAAGCTTTCCATTTTGTTGTAGGGTAATCAATGACAACTAGGGAGGGATAAACGATTGTAATATACAGAAAAAAATGTTTTTCTTTCACAATCTGTAATCACTTAATTGTCCAACATGTCACAGAATGAAATAAAGAGAAAAACAACAAAAGAAAAAACTATTTTTTCCCTTCTTTCTTCCGTCGGGCTGCGCGCCCCTTCTTTTCTTAGCGCACGCTCTGGCGTAGCTCTGATGCGGTGATTCCTCCTGTGCACACGAAAGGAACAGTAACTACTCTGGTGTTCTTTTCATTTGCTACTGACGTCGTATGCTTGTCTTCACGTGATGGAAACACAAAAACCAATACCAAGACTTCGATCATTACGTAAAAAAGCAATGCATGAAGTCAGCATGAAACCTCCTTGGTCTTCACGTGATGAATATCACAAGAAGAACAGCACATGCAGGAGCAGGGCTCTGCTGGTTAATCTTCACGTGATGCCACGCTTGCAGAGAGAAGCCGACTGCAACGGAATTGAAGAGCTGACCACGCTGCAGACTGGAAGAGCGCGCACGGATGGGGAGGAACTGCGACGCGCTATGCACGCGCCGCCACCGATTTTTTCTCTCCTGCAATAGAACTATTTTTTATTTTTGAAACATATCTGTGTTACAAAATACCCTTCTGGTATCATTCAAACTTTAGCATAAAAATTATCTATAAAATCCTAGAGTTAGTCTCTAATCCTATCTTTATTTATGATCTAGGGCCTAAAATCTGAGCTTATTTTAGACTAACGAGTTCTAATCCAATTCTAACAAATAAGGGATTCGAAACTCTAATATAATATAGGTTTTTCAACCTTTTCACTATCCAATTTTGTGTTAGTGATGTGCCCAAGAGGCAATCATAAACAATTCGGTATTATAGGCTAAAATGGATATTGATCCATATGAGATTAGAGTTCTAATGGGTCTACAACTCGGAAGCCTATTAGCATGCTCTA
The DNA here is from genome assembly GCA_036346245.1 of Bonia amplexicaulis. Taxonomy (NCBI): domain Eukaryota; kingdom Viridiplantae; phylum Streptophyta; class Magnoliopsida; order Poales; family Poaceae; genus Bonia; species Bonia amplexicaulis. The sequence goes on along the minus strand of JAYGGG010000343.1, from coordinate 174,550 downwards.
TAAATATGTGGAGGCGGAGCTGCAGGTGTGTGACTCTTAAAAACCCTGGCCGCCACCTCCCCTCGGCCGCATACTGAAACCCTAGCCGGGCGCACGGTGCTAGCACACCAGCGCACGGCGTTCCATCCCGAACGTGTGGACTCCGTGGAGGCGCTGCTGCTGTTGCTGCGGTGCTGATTGGCGAGAAGCGCAAGGCTATTGCGTAGGACGCGAGACGTGAACAGATCGACTGCTTCTTCTTCATCAACGCGCATCTACGTTGGACCGGGCTGCTCCAACTCTTCTTCATTGCAGCGCATCTAGTGGTAACTATCCATGACTCCCTTACACGCATGTTTTCTGGGTGAACGCGGTAGAAAATCAATTGTTGTAGCTATCGTAGCCTACCCGTTATCCTACATTTTGGACACTCCAAAATTGTCATGCGTCGTACCTTTTGGACCGCACCTCCAAAGTTCCAACACGTATCATCCATTTTTGATCTCCACGCACCCCAACTCGAGCCCGACCATCTCCTCCAGCATCCTTGAACCTCTGGACTATGACTTTGCACTAAGCTATCTCTCTGTCCTCGCCGTAGATCACGATCGCCTCCGAATTACCTTATACATGCAAAGCCAAAGCAATATTTTTTCCGGCATAAGTTCTTTCCAACTTGACCGACATGAGTCCACACACATCACACATCTCAAATAGCATCAATAAATAACATTATTAATTATTTATCATCATAAATATTCTAGATCTTGTCACATACTCTAGCATTTGGAAGCACACCGATGTTTCTAACCGTACGGACACCAGATTTCAGTAGCTCTTAATCATTTACGTTTCTTTATCAGTGAGCAATGTTCCTTCGCTACTAGCAAAGACGCCACATTCTTTCACTTTGCCGGTATTCAATAAACAGAGAATGGACTGTCCAGATTTTCTAAACCCCATTTTCAGCAAAGCTCGGCAATCTGGGCTGTATGGTGGCCCTATTTTCAGCATTTTCAACTCTTCTTTAAACAATTCCCAAATCCAAACTGCAAACCGCTTTCAACACCAATTCGAAATATACATCAGTGACACTCCAAAAGCTCCACATACGCCCCCACCACCCACACACACAAAGAAGTGCATTTCTTTTATCATTCTCTCCTCATAGTTGCTTAGATTGCAGCCATCTGCCCCTCTCTATCCACTTGATCCCTTTGTGCTCATGATAACCTAGCGAACAAAGAGAGAACCCACCCGATATATACAAACCGACCCCTCTAGCTTTCCTTTCTGCAAAGTTGTGCAACAGTAGTACTACTCTCTCTGAACCGACCTTGCTTTGTGTAACTAACCGTGGTGCAAAAAGACTCGTTAGGATATATAAAGAAGGGCTAATCAAGGTTTGATACCACTTGTAGGATCAGGTATAGAAAGTTAGAGGGGAGTGAATGACTTGTTAAAATCTTTTCCCAGGTATTAGAAATACGATGCAGCGAAAAATACAAACTCACTGTTTTACCAAAGCCAAGAGCTAAGATCACAATGCACCCAAGACAACCAGTCTCACTGGTCTAACCGCGGGTCAGTGGATGACTGGACCGCTCAATCATTCTGATTGTAAGCACCACTGGTCGGACCGGTCTAGGCCGTCTGACCGCTCGGGTCACAACAGTCTGAACGCTCGCTGAACAGAAGTAGAAATCAGCATGGTATACGACTAAGAAAATGGCTAACTCTAAAATCAATTATCCAAATAGGATAAAATTTAGTACAAATCCTCCCTAGAATGTTAAGAACATATTTCAACCATGGATCATGAAGATCAATGCTAAAGTTCTGATCTTTATTTAAAACAAGGAAGGCTGTACCAAAATTGGGCAAAGAGAGAAATCTTGATCTGCTCTTACTTGTGAGTCCTTAATGATTTAGATAATCTTTAATGGCTTTTCACATATTATGGCAAGCTAGATCACATAATAAAGTTAAGCCAAAATGCTCTCAAGATCAAAACCCTAAAGTCACCCTTCTTTTAAGCACAACCGGGCAATCTGAAGAACTTTTCATAGAAAGTACATAGATAAATGGAATATGATATTCAAGAGATATCGCCACCTCTTACACGTTCTTGGCACTAAAAGAAATCAAGAGTAGATGAAATTCAAATAAGAAAACAAAGAAAATCAAAAGCATAAAGAGAAATACAAGGAAACTCACTTGGGACGAAGTTTAGGTGTTCATTTCACTTTGAGAGAAATAATTTAGGCCACTCCCTCATAGACGGCACAGCTCTAACCCTAGAGCACACGCACAAAACTTTCAACACAAGAAAATCCTAACCACTTAACACACATAAGAGTTTATATAGCAGAGGCTCCTTACCTCACATGTGACCCTAATAACCAGCAACTTTTAGTGGATATAGCCACTTATAAATAGGAAAACCCGATAACCCACACACAAACTGGTTTTACATTTACACATTTTTCAAAGAGCAACTTCTATATAGCTCCAATAGCCCAAAGACACTCCATGCTCCAAAATGTGACCTAAATGACTTAAGTCACCACCACAGTTTTGCAAAAGAGTTCTCCATCTAGTATCAGACAGTTTTCTCAATTACCATTCACTGGCCTTTACAGTGCTTCTCCTCGAAACAACCACCACAACAAAGTCTGTGATACTCAACAGCTTGCTGCCAAGATCGTACACCTGCTTCGAGGACCTCATATAGCCTCGGTTTTGCCATTGACCGCAACAATCACTAGGCGTCCTGTACATCAAAAAACAAGTAATCATTCAGAGTACAAGTGGTATGCACTTGACTCTGATCAACATAATCAATGCAAATATGCACCACTTGACACCCACGTTAAGATTCACACAACTCATGGTCTCTCGCCATAACTAAAATTTACATGGACTCCCCCTATTACTAACACAACCAAAACAAGATCAACTCATTCAATTTCACCGGAGGCTGGTCTAATCGCCAACAAATGGCCAATCAGACTGTCACGAACAGACTTAAAACCTTCCGATAATAGAGCACTAGTTTGACTGCGACACCCATACCGGTCAGACTGCCCGACAAACTTCAATCGGACCACCATTACATGGCCGGTCACACCGGACCCCGGTCAGACCGCCATTACACGACCGATCAGATCACTCCCACCGGACAGTAAAAACCAGAGAGCAAATGACTTAAAGTGAAACTCAAACTTCGATAACAAAGAACAATTAAAGTCAAGTACTCATCATACAATATCGGGTGACCTCCACATGGTCTCACATCTTGCATAAGGCTCTCTTTGGGTATAGTTGTTTGTCGTTGCAGGCTCTTATGGTGGTTGTTGTCTGGTTTTGGGTGTTCTGCCAGTAGTTTTTTGTAGGGAGATATTTTGGCTTTGTTCTCTGTTCTTTGTCTTCTAAGAGCATGTATAATAGTCTGACTTTTAAGGTCATTTCTAATATTTTTATCTTATTTAAAGACAGTATTAGTTATAACATCTCCAACAGTTCATCTAAAGACAATATTAGAGATAACATCTCCAACAGTTCATCTCTAAATTTAATTTCTCTAACTATTTTATATTTTTTATCACATTTCCTTCTCGCACTTATTACCATTTACCTTAGTTTCTAAACAACTTCTCCAGTTGTCCTAGTACTTAGAACACAATAATGTCTCGGTTTGCACGTTAGTTTAGAAAAAACAGCCAATCAAACACAGAGATGTTTTAAAACGGATTTTTCCAAACAAGATTACCGTGATCCACTACAATGCAAAACGTAAATCTAATCTTTACTTAAGATTTGGAGCAGCCCTGTGTTGCTTGGGGTAGTTCAACCTTTCTATTTCTTTAAGCGAAAGGTGAATGTCCTTCCATCTAGACTGCCCATCTTGACGCAGTCTATTGCATGAGACCATTTGGTATTTACACAACAAAATTGATCCCTCAAGCTTCTGCTAACAATATGGCTAGAGCATGCTCAGAGCATGAGATTAGTTTCTCACCTTCTTAGAGACGAAGTTATGCTACATCTCAATCATGTCTAAACCAACGCTGCGTCAGATGTTTGATCTGGCTGAGGTGGAAGGAGAATAATGCAATGACTCATGCGAAGATGATGTCTTGAGGCTTTGACACACATTGAAAATGTACTCGTGTCTACGACCACGCAGAAATTAAATGCATATGGTTCAACATATGACATAGCACAATCTTAAGAAACAGTGTTTTTAGATCCCCTACCGGTATTCATATTTCATAATGTGGAGTCCCTTACAAGTGCTAAGAAATAACATACCAGGGGCTAAGTTTGTCTTTTTTTCTCTGATGTTTAGTACCCTTCTCTCCCCAAGGTGGGGCCCACTGGTAAATAAAAGCTAAAATTGGCTAGGATAAACTGAACTGTGTGGTGTTTGCTCTAAAACTCTTTTTTTTTATGTCTTTGCTGAAAAATGATAAACTTTTGTGGTGAATACCGAGACCTTTAAATATGATATCCGACTAAGAGAGGAGAGACAGAGTAAAACAGCTCATTACAAACATAAAAATGCAATATGATATCCGACTGAGAGAGGAGTAATCCAGGATAAACTTGTGAAAAGTTCAGTAGATCATTACAAACATAACAATGCATTTCTATACAATAATGTTGACTTCTCGTTTTTTATCTAAGGAGAACATATTCACTGGATATTAATCATGTACTCCTATATTGACTGCATGTAGGCACAAACATGTTCAGTTTCTAGTTCGCTTAGTGGTTGTAACTCGAAACAGAGTAAACTGCTTGCACGACAGAGCACGCTAGCCCGATGGCAGCCGCCACGAGTCCAATCGCGAGCCATGGGTTGCTGAAGTACTTCAGCCTCAGCCACACCATCCACCGCCGCAGGCGGTTTCGGAACCGCTTCTCCAACGCCTGGCATGTCGCCCTCAGGTAATTGCAGCAAGGGTCGTCCGCGTCAAACACGACCCCCTTGCAGAGGTCGGTGAACCAGCCGGCGACCTCGCCGTGGTTGCCGAGGCTATGCGCGATGACCCCTCTCCTCGATAGCAGCTCCACGTCCCTCGCCGTGCACGCGACCTGCGACATGAAGACGCAGTACGCCGTGACGTGGCTCCCGGCCACCTGCAGGTTGCGCTGCTCCAGCGCCATCAGGTTGCGCAGCAGTCGCAACGTCTCGCTGTCGATGTTCAGGCGGGGAACCTCTAGTGCGCTGCCGCCGCTGGACAGCTTCACGTCGAGGATGTTGCGCACAACCCCCTTGGTGCTGATGGCCCGACTCTTGAACTTCACACCCGAGAAGTGGTACTCCGTCGCCGTGCGCCACCGGCCCACCGTCTTGCCGGCGGTGCCTCTACCTCCCATCGACGATAAGGAATCAGTTGGCTTTAAGTGCATATGCAACAGGTGCAGAAGATTGTCTGGCCCCGGCGTTGCCACCATGGCCGGCCTTGCCAGTGAGTACTGTTGCCTCCACAAGAGATCCCGGACATACCTCGCGAAGCCGTCAACCGCAGGAACGTTGCCATCCAAAATGGTCAGTTGGTGGATCTTCTCGACGACGAAGAACGGTATCTGGTTCTCCGCAGGTAGAACGCGTCGCGCACCACCGCGACGGCTTCCAGTTTGTCGCCACCGCCTGCCGTTGACACCGACGGCACGATGCGGCATCCTCCCTGCTGCACGTGGGCATTAGCCGTCGCCGCACCATTTGTGCGGGGTCCGTGGACGTCGCCGAACCAGAAGAGTATGTAGCAGCCGTCGAGCAGCATCATGCGCACGAAATCTTTGCTTGACAAGTCAAACATGTGGGCGTAGCATCTCCTGGCGCGGCCCTCGAGGCGCGCCAGCTCGTTGAGGAAGTCCTCCACCGTAATACTGGGACTCGCCGCTGAGAGGACGGCGCCGAGGCTTCTTATCTTGTCGTCGTCCCTCGCGAGGTGTGGGTTGCTGATCCGGTGGTACGGCCCGACGGAGACGTAGTGCGGGTCGTACTCGCCTGGGTCGACGTTGCGTGTGAGGTCATCAACCTTGCCGATGATAGTGCACGGCGGAGAGCCGCCGCCGAGCTGGACCGCGGAGGAGTTCACAGTGGCTAGTTCTTCCATCAGTTCTTGGCCCAAGGAGGCGATGTCTAGAGCGTGGTCTGGAATTGATCAGTCAACATCAAAGTGTGATTAGTCAACAATATTTCCGAGTCTATTTAGAAGACAAAATCGGGCTGATCGACCCAAGGATAACTTTTCTTGGCACCTTGCTGATCCATTCGCCTACAAGTACTCCAATTGCCTTCGTTGGACTCTGCTCAGGCTGCTGCTGGCTGCCTTGCACTCCTGCAGAGCAGTAACCCTCAAGGCTCTTAAGGTCCAAGGGACCTGCAAAATTATTCCTCCTACTTTTCCACTCCATTCTCGATAAGGTCGGAAGATTCACGCGCAGGCATATGCCCTTCTAGTTTACGCAGAAAGCTTGTTCGAAAGCTACTATTATTGACACACTTCGGAAAAGGAAGCTCGAGCTTGCAAGTCAGTCAAGCACTGAGGTGAAAGTATGCGTTTTTCCTCTCTACCTTTTGCGACAGCGTACCGAAAGAACAAAGCTACAGTTATTGACATCTCATGTTTTGCTTGACATGTATGTGAAAGAAAAATTATAATTGTTTATTGTATGGTCTACGACCATCTCTCACCTTCTTATGGAATTCTATTGCAACACACGAATATTTTACTAGTATATATATGTATAGATATATATGTAGGCATATATGTATGTATATGTATATGCATATGTAGTTGTATATGTATATATATGCAGATGTATATCTATATACATCTATATGTAGATGTATATCTATATATATCTACATGTGTGTGTGTGTATATATATATCTATCTTTTACTCTCAAGTGTAATTACACCCACCTCTAATATACCACCTAAACAAGTTTGAAATACTCCTTTATCACTTTAGGTATACTCATATACTAGTTATAAGATACTTTAATATGAACCACACGAAAAAATTGCATAGAAGTCCATAGTTTTTGGTGCATTTTGTAAATACCTTCATACATGCACATAAAAAGAAGTATGTCAAAAAAATGTACATAACACATCTGAAAAATTATTCATATCACTTAGATGATCTTAAATACTCATATACTACATGTACATATCCTTTGTTATGCGAGATACTTCCTACGTTGTGAGATACGACACAGGGTATAATATATGTATATGTATATATGTATATGTGTATATTATGTATATGTATTTGTGTGCATATATATAAGTTTGTATATTGTGTGTGTGTACCTGTGTGTGTCTGTGTGTGTAAGTATATGTATGTGTATATATGTATATATATATATATACATATATATATATATATATGTGTGTGTGTGTGTATATGTGTGTATATATATACGTGTGTAAGTATATGTATGTATATTGTTGTAGGGTGGCCCCGACCTAAGCCCAGCCGGCCTGTTAGAAGGTTGTAAAGCTCAAGATAGGACATGTATAATGACATAAATATCCTTGAGAGGGATACTTGGGTGTAAGGACATAATTGTAAAATACCCCCATGTAAATATATATAGGCTATCCAGGCCATGGGGTGGTCCCCAAGCATTGCTCACCTAACTCTACACTATCATACTACTCTCTCTCTGTGTTTGGTCTGTAACCACAACAGTTGGCACCGTCCGTGGGGACGACAAGAGCAAGCTCCAGGGTTTGAAGAAGGATGGCACCAAAGAAGGCTTCATCAGCAGCGGCGGAGAAAAAGAAGAGGAGCGCGACGGAGACGAGCATCAACACCAGGACCTCAGCAGGCTACAGGCGCGGATGTTGACGCCAGCGCCGCAACTGCTAACGTCGGTGCTCATAGCGTGATGATCGACCCCACCGTTGGCGCGACGGTCTGCACCGGCAGCGCCGACCGGGTTGTCGGGAGTGGTGACGCCGATGCCCGTGTTGGCACGACCACTGCCCCCACATTCAGTGCGGGAGCGCTAGGTGGCTCTGGTGGCAACGCTGGCCTCGTGCTCGACTCCGGAGTCCATCGCACCGACGCCGGCGGCAGGCAAGCGGTTAAGCCGTGGTCGCCGCCGACCCGATGGGGCAACCCAGTGCGCCGACTGCTCCAACCACCGCAACCTCGGCAGCGGTGGAGAATGCCCTGCTAATGGCCATCGGCACACTGCAACGGAAGTTGGTGGACCTCTGTGGAGCCGTGTGGGATATACAAGAGGCTCGGAGCCACCAAGTCCCGCCGATGGCCGCGACGGATCCCATGCCGGAGCGAGCGGACAACCGCGATGCTCCTACCTCTAGGCGCGCCCTGCTGCGGCGTGTGGATTCGGAGTCCCCCCTCTCCGCGGGCTTGCAGCAGTCGGCATCGCTGGAAGGCTTCAAGTTCCCCAATGCCATCGAGCCGTACAAGGGCGACACGGACCCTCGGGAGTTTGTGCACGTGTACGAGATTGCCATCGAGGCCGCGGGTGGAGACGACATCACCAAAGCAAAGGGCCTTCCCCTCGCGCTGTAGGGAGTGGCGCTCTCTTGGTTTTCACCATAGAGCCGAACTCCATTTACGCGTGGGAGCAGAACCACGACCGCCTCTACAACAACTTCCAGGGAAACTACATCAAGCGCATCGACGCGGATCAGCTCTTCGTCGTCAAGCAGAAACCCTTGGAGAAGCTGCGGGAGTACTTCAAACGCTTCGCCAAGGTCCGTTGTCAGGTCAAGGATGTCAACGAAACAACCATCATTAACGCAGTGATACAAGGCCTCCGCCCAAGGTCGCTGGCTGAGTACAACGCACGTAAACTGATCAAGATTGTCGCGAAGCTCTTCGATAAGATGAAAGAGTATGTGAGGGCGGCGGAGGATGCGCAGCAACGCAAAGGCGATGACTCCGACACTGATCAAGCGGAGACCCCGATGAAGAAGGAAGACCCGTCGGCCAAGGACGGCTACCCAAAAGGCAAGTGCAAGCAAGAGCCCTCGGGGATGCCCCCGAGCGCAAGGATGCCAAGCACAACCAGGACACGTCGAGTGGCAAGTCCAAGCCCAAGCGCAACCAGCGTAGACCCCAGAGGGCCCGTAGTGTCTTCGACATCGAGGGCGCCTTCCAGGATGTTGCCCCTGCCTTTCGCGGACGAGGCCGCGGGGCCAGCGGCGGGGTCACTGCTGGGGCCGCGACGAAAGACCCTGCGCGGAACAGGAAAACCAGGACTACGGCATGTGGTGCGAGGTGCATGGACATGGTGATCATTTCACGCGGACATGCACCGCCGTCGTGGCACTGCGCCAGAGAAACCGCCAGGCATAGAACTCTGGAAGCGGCGCCTCCCGTCTTGCCCCACGTGCAGCAGCCATAAGAGAGTCCCCACGACCAGCCCTAAAGGGGTCCAAGCACGGATCATCGCCATCTCTGGAGGCTCTTCGTTGGAGATCCCCTCAGTGCAAGCACCTCTGGGGGCGGCACATCGCGAAATAACTTTCACGCCCGCTGACGCTGAGGGTGTGGAGTTCCCTCACCAAGATCCGCGGGTCATCCAGGCCGCCATCGCGGGCTGCGATGTCAAACACGTTTTGGTCGATGGAGGAAGCTTCGTGAACATCTTGTTCACGACGACCTTCGACCAAATGGGGATCCCTGGAGTCACTTGGGTCCCTCGGGAACACCACTGCAAGGCTTCGGGGGTGTAACAGCCCAGCTGTTATTTCAAAATTTCAATAAAAATATATTAATTTAATTTAAAATAAAATAAGTGTTCTTTGGTTGCATAAAATTTGAGAGATTGTACTTGCCATTTTTAGCCTTTTCAAAAAGGTTGTTCTTAAAAGTAATTTGACTAAAAACATAAAACTATTGTCAAATAAAAGGTATTTGTAAATTTTCGTAAAGATACTATTTCAAATTAAGTATTTGAAGCATTTGACTTTTATTTGGATTTTCTGGGTTTATTCGGAGTTGTCTGGATTTTATTTTCAAAGCCTAAAAGTGAGAAAATATGTTTTAAATGTTTTATTAAACTCAAAAGAATTTATTTAGCCTTTCCTAAGCTTCCCAAAATTTTATAATATTTTCTGAGATTTTTTTTGAGATTTTTAAAATCAACTTTAAAGCTAAAGGGTATTTTTGTAAAAAGTAAAAGAGCAATTTTAAGTTAAAAATATTTTTAGAAAGTCCAAAACATTTATAAGAATTTTTGGGAATTTTCTGGAATTAAAAATCAATTTTTGAAATTAAAAAGGTATTTTATAAAATTTTAAAACTCCAAAGGAAATTAAAAATATGTTTCCTAAGTATAAAATATCTCCAGGGATTTTCTATAAATTTTCTGGAATTTGTAAACATTATTTGGTATTTTCTGAAATATTTATAAATTTTCTAGCATTTTCTGAAAATTTAAATCCGAATTTAAATCCGGTTTAATCTCGTGCCGACACGTGTCGCACCAAGATTAAATCCATCTTTTTCTAATTAAATCTAAGCCATCCACCATCACTTAAAACCGAGGGTCGAGATTTGGCCACGTGTCGCAAATCCGCCGCCTGCCTTCCTCTCTCCTCCTCTCTCACCGACATGCGGGACCCACCTGTCACCTCCTTCCTCCTTCTTCTTCTTCCTCCTCTCTCTCTTCTTTTCGCCGCACGCCATTGCCGCCGCCTCCACCTTGGCTCTCTGGCCTCCCCGCCCGCGCCACCCTCTCGATCCTCCTCCTCGCTTGCTGCTCGCCGGCAATTTTCGGCGCCGTCCGCCCCCACGCTCTGAGCCGCCGCCGGCGTGCGCCATTAATGCCGCCCGAGCCAGGTGCGTGCCACCGCTCTTTCCGGCGTCGCCTCGGGCCTTCCCTCACCGTCGCAACCCCGCCCGCCTTTAATGCGCCGGCCGATTCCCACCGGCCAACCGGCTTCCTCCCGAAGTCCGTGAGCCCCGCCACCTTCTCCCTATATAAACGCCGCCCGAGCCTCTCCATCGGCACCGCTCCACCTCACGGGAGCACCTCCGCCCACGAGCACCCCGCCGCCACCTTCTCTCCTCCTCCGCCGCCCGGCCACCCCAAGCCCGGCCGATAAGCCCCGAGTTCCCGCGCCTCCTCTCCCGCTGCCCCCCGGCCGCCGGCCTCCAGCTCCGGCGAGCCCGCCGGCCGTGACGCCTCCCGTCGCCCGCCTGTGGCCGCCACATCGCCGCCTCCGCCTGCGTGGCCGCCACGTCGGCGCCACGTCCGCACCGCCCGCCACCTCATCTCCCACCCGGTCCGTGGACCCGGTGCACCGTAGACCCGGGCCCACCCGTCAGAAAATAATTTCCCTCCGAAAAATTCAAAAATCCGCTGACGTCAGCATTGCGTCATAATTCTCTTTTTCTGTATAAAAATAATTCGGCTGAAATTAAAAACCCCGCCGACGTCATAATTTCCTTTTTCAGTACAAAAATAATTCTCAAAATCAGCCTTTTCCATTTTCTCTCTTTTAAAACATCCGGAAGCCATAACTTTTCATTTTAACTCCGATTTGAGCCGTTCAAATTTCTAAATTATTCTAAAATCCTAAACTACCCAAATATATACTATTTTTCAATTTTTGAATTTTATTTGTTTGGTTCTTCGCGTATAGATTTTGGCGATCTCGGAGAGAACGACTTCAGCGATCCGAACCAGGTCTTCATTCAAGGCAAGTTACACCTTTGATCATGTTGACCCCATTATTTAAAATTATTTATGTTGTTTATTAAATTATTATGCATGCTTACTTTTAATCAAGTCTAGTTTAAATTCGGTTTGAATTGTAGTTATTCCTGAATCCTTTGTATAGCCCAATTTGATATCGAATGCCACAATACTTTGTCAAACCTAGATAAAACCTAGTTAGTACAATAGTATTAACTAGAAATTTGGTAAAATGCTTAGCCATCTGAGAATATTATGGTTTGGGACAATCTTTCACATAAAATGATAGACTTTTATCTTGAATTCTTGACTTTGGTGAGTCAGAAATGTTTATAAAATTATTTCCAAACAAAGTATGAAAACTTGGTTAGACTTAGGCAAATGGTTAGAGTGGTGGGTGCTTATTGGCATGCATTGTCGTTTGGTGACGCAATGTTGATTGCTAGGCACGAGGGGTTTGTGGTTGATGCCTAAGTCAGTAAAGGACCGGTCTGTGAGCTACTATTGCAAAGCCCTTTTCGTACTATCACAAGTCTGGTATGGGACAGACCTGGCCGAATAATTTGTGAAGTTGCAACATGATCTCGCTATAGGCTGAATGTGGGCGCGGCGTAGTCCGTGAGAAGTCTCACATGGCACAAGAGGGGGCTCCAGCATGTGGATTCATGCTGTGGTGAAACCTTAGTGGCGGCGTGATTATGTTGGCAATGGATCATTGTAAAGGTTTTGTTATGATTTTCTCAGTTGCACGCCTAAGGAAGCGTGTAGTGGCCGACAATATGAGATTATCATATCTTGTGGGTAAAGCTGTACAATCTCTGCAGAGTGTATAACCTATCCTGGATAGCCGTGCCCATGGTCATGGGCAAGCTGAGTAAAGTTTTTCACGGATTAGATTTTTGTTTTTGAAAATGTTTTATGAAACCTTGTGGATGGATGGAATCCATGAGCGAATTTGGAAAAACCGTATGGATGGACGGAATCCGTACGAGTTGGTTTTGGAAAAGTTGGTCCGGGTGGGATGCCCGTGAATAGGTTAGTGTTTGGTTGGAGCCTGCACTAACGTTACTTATTCTGATTACAATGTCGTTTTATTTACTATATCAAATTCAGCTTTCGCACTTACTTTATAATATTTACTTCAATATTGCCTTTTATGCAAACTAACCGTATTATGCCTTCCTTTGATATTCCATATGCATGCATTAACTCTGTTAAACCTCCTAGTGTAACTTGTGGAGTATGTTTGTACTCATGTTGCTAAATTTAACTCTTTCAGAGGAAGCCTTCGACGATTTCGGTGAGATTACGACTAGGCCACGTCTTACAGTCATTTGCCTTGTGGGAAGGCTGGATGGGCTGCTGCTTATTGTTTTTCTTCCGCTGTTATATTCTGCTGCTATTGTAAACTTTGGCCATCAGGCTCATATTTAGTTAAATAATGTTATCATTGCAAATGGTATTTGTCTTTGTTTCCACTGTGTGCACTAAGCTTTCCTGGGATAGTGCGATTAACACAGAGGGTTTTGGAGTCGTTGCTCCGGGTCCCGACAGGGGGTTAGCCACTGAAGGTGTTGGGCTAGTTATGCCTCCAAGTCTCCTTTGGCCTAGGCGACAACGCGAGGAGCGAAGACATCACCTTCGACGTCGTCGACATCCCGAACCCATAAAATGCCATATTAGGGCGTCCAACCCTTAACTCCTTCGGGGCGGTCCCGCACCACGGTTTCTTATGCATGAAGCTCCCGGGCCCGCAAGGTGTTATCACCACCTTCAGGGACCAGGACCTCGCCCGGCGTGTGGAGTCTGGCGCTAGGGTCCCGTACTACAAGGTGCATGTCCTCACTGACAAGTCAAAGGCAGACACGCCGTTTGCTTTGGGATGGACGTCTAAGCCCCGGCCAGAGGGTGGGGTCAAGAGGGTGCCTCTGCAAGCCGAAGGTCAATTCGTGTCCATCGGCGAGGGCCTTCCCTTGGAGGTGAAGCAAGACCTGCTTTGGGTTCTCCGGGACAACGAGATGTCTTCACGTGGTCCCCAGAAGACATTAAGGGTGTCGACCGCGCCCACATCAAGCACAGCCTAGCGGTTCGCCCCGATGCTAAGCCGGTCAAGCAAAGGCTTCGGCGCATGTCCATCGATTGGTAGTAAGCGGCTAAGGTGGAGGTAGCGAAGCTTCTCCAGGCTGGAGTCATCTGCGAGGTCCAGCACCTGAACTGGCTTGCCAACCCGGTGCTGGTGAAAAAGGCTAGCGGCGCCTGGCGTATGTGCATCGACTTCACCACCCTAAACAAGGCATGCCCGAAGGACAACTACCCCTTGCTGCGCATAGATCAGCTGGTGGATGCCACTGCGGGGTGTGAGCTTATGAGCTTCCTGGACGCATACTCCGGCTACCACCAGATTTACATGGCCAAGGACGACGAGGACAAGACCAACTTCATCACGCTGGTAGGGACATACTGCTTCGTCAGGATGCCCTTCGGCTTAAAGAATGTGGGGGCAACATTCACCCGCCTCATCGCGCTAGCACTAGCCTCCCAGCTCGGGAGGAACGTGGAGGCCTACGTCGGTGATGTGGTTGTCAAAACCAGGCAGCTCGTCTCCCATGCTCAGGATCTCCAAGAGACCTTCGACAACCTCAGGAGAGCGGGCATCAAGCTCAATCCGGACAAGTGCGTCTTCGGCGTGCAAGTAGGCAAGCTCCTGGGCTTCCTCATGTACGGAGTTGCATCCAGGAGAACCCCGACAAAGTTGACGCGATTCTCACCATGGAGCCGCCTAAGATGACGAGGGAGGTCCAGAGGCTCGCTGGTCGTATGGCTGCACTGAGCCGCTTCCTGTCTAGGGCAGCGGAGCTTGGACTGCCATTCTTCAAGACCCTTTGCGGCTGCGATGGGTTCCACTGAGACGACGATTGCGCGAAGGCCTTCGACGACCTCAAGAAGCACCTCGCAAGCCTCCCCACTTTGGTCGCCCTAGTGCCAGAGGCTCCCCTTCACTTTACCTCACCGCTATAACAACAGCGCTCAGCGACGTCCTTGTCCTCGAGGAAGGCGCTCTTCAGGAAGCCCTCCAGGGCACCAAGACGCGGTATACGGAGCTAGAGAAGTTGGCGTACGCGCTGGTCATGGCCTCGAGGAAGCTCTGACATTATTTCCTGGCCCATCCAATCACGGTGCCATCCTCGTTCCCTTTGGCGGAGATGCTACATAATAATTAGTCCATGGGGCGCATTGGCATGTGGGTGGCCGAGCTAGTGCTGTTCTCCTTAACATACGCCTCACGAACGACAATTAATCCCAAGTCCTTGAGGACTTCCTTGCGGAATGGACTCCACCGGCCCAGCATATCCAACAACCAGAGGACCCGATGTGGATGCTCAACACCGACGGAGCTTACGGCGCTTCGGGCGCTGGTGTGGGCGCAGTGGTAACTACACTGGAGAGGCACTACCTATTGTACTCGGCACGCCTGGGATTTCCGGCAACCAACAATATGGCCGAGTACGAGGCACTGCTCTTCGGCCTCGCGAAGCTTAAGGCTCTTGGCACGCGACGAGTCCTCGTCTGCACCGACTCACGTCTGGTGGCGTGCCATGTGGACAAATCCTACCAAACCAAGGACCCTGAACTGGCCAAGTACCTAGAAACCGTAAGAGCGAAGGAGCGACACTTCCTGAGTGTCACGGCAAGGCTATCCCTCAAGCGGATAACAAACAAGCCAACGTCCTTGCAAAGGCCACCAGCCAGCAGCTCCCCCTGAGGGAGCGTTCTACGAGGTCCTGCCCGCGGCAGCCATCGCTTAGGACAACTGCAACGCGGCTCTCATCCACCAAATTGCCCAGCAGGGTGACTGGCGGGAGCCCATCTATGGTTTCTTGCAGGCATCGCGGAGCCAAACAACCCCCTAGAGCTCTGGTGCCTGCAGCATCATGCCAGATCCTTCCAGGTGCTTGATGGTGTGCTCTACAAAAAGGGAGTCTGTGCCCCACTCCTACGATGCCTTTGGCGTGATGAAGGAAAGCAACTTCTCACGGAGATCCATGCGGGGCTCTGGAGCTCGCACATCGTGCCGAGGTCGCTAGTTGGCAAGGCATTCAGGCATGGTTTCTATTGGCCAACTGCTATTGCTGACACGCAAGACCTCGTGCGCCGGTGTCAGGGCTGCCAATGGATGGGGTGGGTCATCTGCAGACCCCCGACGAGCTTGCAGCCCATCCCCCAGTATGGCCGCTGGCACGGTGGGGCATCGACATCGTTGGGCCACTTCCCCGGGCCTAGGGAGACCTCCGGTTCGTGGTGGTCGCCTTGGAGTACTTCTCCAGGTGGCCCGAGGCCATCGCGCAGGCTAGTATAACCTCCGCGGCCATGCAGCACTTTCTTTGGCAGAACATCATATGCCGTTTCAGGGTACCTAGGGAGCTCACCGTAGACAATGGTCTGCAGTTCGACTCTGCCCAATTCAAGGAGTTCTGCGACAACATGGGCATCACTCTCCGATTCGCTTCGTTCGGGCACCCACAGTCCAATAGAGCTGTGAAGCGGGCGAATGACGCCATCTCCATCGGAGTCAAGAAGTGTCTCGTCGGGTTGCCAAAGGGCAAGTGGCCAGACGAGCTCCACAGCGTACTCTAGTCCCTCCGCACGACAGTGACACATCCGACAGGATTTATGCCGTTCAAACTCCTCTTCGGTGACGAGGCAGTGACGCGCGAGGAAATCAAGGCCTGCTCGAAGAGAGTCCTCGCCCAGACGCCGGCGGAGGAGAGACAATTGTCTCTTGATCTTCTTAATGGGGATCGAGTGAGCGCCACCGAGCATGGATGTTGTCCCTCCGTGCACTTTGGGAGTATAAAAAGACGCGTGGATGTTGTTCCTACGTGCACTCTCCATAGTGTAAAAAGACGCGGGGATGTTGTCCCTCCGCGCACTCTCCGGAGTACAAAAAAGTTGCGGGGATGTTGTCTCTCCGCGCACTCTCCGGAGTATAAAAAAGACGCGTGCATGTTGTCCCTACGTGCACTCTCTGGAGTATAAAAAGACGCGGGGATGTTGTCCCTCCGCGCACTCTCCGGAGTATAAAAAGATGCGGGGATGTTGTCCCTCCGTGCACTCTCCGGAGTATAAAAAAGACGCGTGGAGGGACGCCTCCGCGCGCACTCTCCAGAGTATAAAAAATACGAGGGGATGTTGTCCCTCTGCGCACTCTCCGAAATATAAAAAGACGCGGGGATGTTGTTCCTCTGCGCGCACTCTCTAGAGTATAAAAAGACGCGGGGATGTTGTCCCTCCGCGCACTCTTCAGAGTATAAATAAGACGTGTATGTCGTTCTCGCGCACTATACGGAGTATAAATAAGGCGTGGATGTTGTCCCTGCGGCGCCTACTTGACTAAGCGCCCGCTCACGCGCCACCACTGGCGGTGCGGGATGGGCGCTCGGCGCCTACTCGACTAGGCATCGGCTCCGCTGCCACCACATCGAGGGTAGGGATGGAGTGCTCGGCGCCCGCCGACTAGGTGCCGGCTCGCGCCACCACCGAGGGTAGGGTACAGAGAGTTCGAGTGCCTACTTCGACTAGGCGCCAGCTCCGCTGCCACCACTTTGGAGGATAGGGGACGGAGCGCTCGAGCGCCTACTTCGACTAGGTGCCAGCACCGCTGCCACGACTTTGAAGGGTAGGGACTAGGGATGGCAATTGTGCCCGTTTACCCGTGTACCCGTGGGTAAATACCCTAATGGAGTCGGGTATGGGACGGATTTTTACCCACGGTAGAAAATGGGGAAAAACTACGCCCATCGGGTAAAGATGCACGGTATGGGTTAGCTCTACCGTGCACCGTCTCGCCTGCTTACCCGTGAAATAAACCGCGGTGGGACCATCCTAAAATAATAAACACTACCCTGCGTACGCATCTCCCCGCTCTCCGGTCTCCACCCGATCGCCCCTCTCACTCATCCGCCTCCTCGGCTCCTCGCGTCGCCTCACCCCCAATCCCCACTCGGCCAAATCCACCTCCTCCGCATGAGCTCCCCACCGGCCGGCCGCCTTGCCTCCTCCTCCTCCGCCCCGGCCGCCGGCCTCCTCATCCGCCCCCAAATCCGCCTCCTCCTCCTTGATCCACTCGCCACCGCCTGCCGCCCCTCGCCTCGGCGCCTCCGCCTCGCCAGATCCGCTGTCGCACCCGGCCGCCGCCCTCCTCCACCCCCACCCACCCGACCGCCTCTTCCGCCCCAGATCCGCCTCTTCCTCCTCGCCCCGGCCGCCCCCTCGGCCCCTCGCATCTCCACCCCAGATCCGCCGCCTCCTCCTCCTCTTCCTCCCCCCCCTACCGCCCCTCCTCCTCCTCCTCCCTCCTCCACTCCACCACCTTTGGGACACCGCCGCCTCCTTCTTCGCCCGGCGGCGGTGAGGCCCGACCGCCGCTCTCCAACCCCGCCCCTCGTCCATGTCCAACGCCGCAAGGCCGACATTCAACAACCGCTTATTGCTCCTCCGACCTTCCCATCCGACCTTCGCTGTGCATTAATTGCTTGCGCTTGCTCAAGTAACTTGTGCTAATTCATGTTGCCAATGTTGCAGAGGGCGGTTTCAATTTGATTCAGTGCATGCATCATCTTACACCGAATTTCAACATGCCTATGTTGCCAATGAAGTAATTTGTGCTAATTCATGTTCCATTTGTCATGCTTAATATAGAGCACCGGATCTTTGTTGTATTGTAATCTTCCTCGATTCTAGCCTTGGGTGTCTGGACTCCTTGCACTTCTTGTTTTGTTTGGTACCTTGGTTTCAAATATTAGTATAAGTTTAATTCTCACCATATTGTGTATTGGGAAGTGTATCTTTTACCTGCAATTGTGCATAGACCAACTAATGTGTGTTATGCTGAATTTTCACCCTCTCCCCAACGCTATGTTTCATTTCTTGGATGTTGCTAAATATATGAGATTCAACTTTTCGTATTGGCTATATGCAGCAATTAGATTGAACTGTTTGCTTGTGACTAATGACGAAATGTAGAAGTCATGTGTGTTTGCTACTGACATTCGGTTTAATTCAGCAAGTGCTATGCTATCTTTTATGAAACAAAACACATATGTTTTATATTTTAGCTCTTTAGCCTCAGAGCATGATATTGGGAAACTGTTTGTACTTATGAAGAAATTGTAGATGATGAAAATTATATTGTCAAACTGCAAATTATGCAATTATCTGGCTGGCTGATAGTTCAAGTAGGATGTGCTCGGGCTCGCGGTAGCGGGTATGCCGCGGGCGACGGTACCATGAGGCGGCGGGTATGGGCGAGGTTTTTACCGTCGTCCTTGGCGGGTATACCACGGCGTAAATCGGGTCGCGGTGCGGGTATGGGCGAGCACTACCGTACTGCCGCCTCGATTGCCATCCCTAGTAGGGACGGGCGCCGGCGCCTATTTCGACTACGCACCAACTCACGCCACCACCTCGAAGGATAGGGGCGAGGGACGGAGCGCGCCTGGATTGATCGGAGACAAGAGCGATCATGAAGCGCAACGGGGACACGTGCTTCAATCAGTCTTTATTGCATTCATAAGAAAATGGCTACAGAGATTCGGCAGTTGCATTGGCAAAGAGCCAAGGTTTACAAGTGCCTTGAGTTCCTAAGGTCGCTACTTGCCCGGCTCCACCTTAATATGCCTCCGCCCAAGTGTCACCCGCGAACTCCGGATCTTCCGAAGTCGAGCTTCTTGACCACGCATACGCCAAGCGCCTTGAATCATACGGTCCAAAAGCGGTAACCGACCTCTGTAGGATCGGAAATGGCAACAGAGGAGCGGGGGTGAATGGTGCCTTTAATATTTGCCCCAAAGTATTCACACATCATCTCTTCTCCAATAGGTATCGGCTATGAAGAAACGATCGAGTGCTCACTAGAAAATCAAACTCTTGACCGACAACTTTACTAAAAGAGCCAATAGCGGATCGACAAAAGAAGTGAAGTAGACTAGGTTGAAAGGCATCAAAGAGACTAACAAGCACTCGGTGAAAACCGCAAAGAAAACGAAAAGGCACTTGGTGAAAATTCGCAGGAAAATCGAATTCGGATACAAAGCGGCGTAATTCAAAGCCAAATATCACTTTCGCTTATGAGCGGTCGATTAGTAAATATATATATATATATATATATATATATATATATATATATATATATATATATATATATATATATCGATCCGACATGCAAAGTCTTAGGGATAGTTTGAGTAGCGACCAAAAGCAAAGAAACACGTGAAAAATCGAGCATACGGTAAGACAAAAAGCGAGTATATGTAACATCCCAAAATTTTGCAAATCTTGAAAATTTAAATTCAAATTAATTATTTTAAAATATTTGGATCTTAATTGGACTTTTCTCGAGTTTTCGTGTTTTAAAATCAATTTCTAGAATTAAAAAGAAATTTTTCATATGAAAATATACTACCAAAATAACTTGGAAATATTTTATCTAAACTCAAAATATCCCTGAAACTTATATAAATTTTTCTAGAATTTTAGAATTTTATTTTGTATTTTTAGAGCTTATTTGAATTTTCTAGGGTTTTCGTAAATCAAAATTAAAAATAAAAAAAATTTAAAACTCCTCCTCCTCTTCCCGCCACGTGGGCGGCCAGATTGCCGTCCACGTCGCCTCCGCCATCCCGCCTCCCTCCTTCCGCCACACACGTGGAGGCGGGATTTAACCACGCCCGTACGCCCATCCCTCCGCCTCTCTCTCTCCCTCTTTCTCTCTGCCAGCCCCACTTGTCATCTCTCTCCCGTCCTCTCTCCCCGCGCGCCCGCCCGCCCACCGCCGCCTCCTCCATTTCCGCCACCACCCCTCTCTCGCGCCGCCCAACCTCCCCAACCGCCCTCGCGCCGCCCACCCCTCTCCCTGCGGCCGTTTCCCCACTCCCCACCGCCCCAAGCCGCCGGACAACCGCCGCCACCTCTCCCCACGACGAAGGAATCGCCGCCACCACCTTTCCTCGCAAATATAAACCCTCCCGCACCCCGTCACCCACTCCACCTCCCACCGCCTTCACCATCCCTCTCCGCCGCCCTAGCGCCCAAAGACTGCGCGCCATCGCCGCCGCCGCCTCGACCTCCGGCGAGGAATCGCGGCCGCGGGCCGTCTTGCCACCCCGTCGCCACCCCGAGCTTCACCGCACCACCTTGATCCTCCTCCATCCTTGGCCGCCTTCCGTCATTTGAGCACCGCCGCACGGAGCTCCCGAGCCGCCGCCTCTCCTTGTCGCCGCCGCCTCCACTCGACGCCAAGCCCCATCCCGAGGTGAAATGAACTCCCATCCACCCCTCTTCCTTCCCGCCTCTCGCCGCCGGCCGCCATCGCCGCCTTCTCCTGGGCCGGCCACCCGTCTTGAAGCGTGGTAGCCAAGTGGCGCCACGTCGCGCCACCTCGGCCCGTGGCGGCGCGTCGGCGCCACGTGTCTTGTGGTCGGCGTCTTGGTGCCACCTCGACTCTCGCTGGTCCGTGGACCGGGCCATTGTCGATGAAACCTCCCGGTGGCGACGCCACGGCGTCATAAACTCGATTTTCCCATTTAAAAATAATTCGGCCGAAAAGAAATTCCCGCTGACATCATAATTCAGAATTTCCTTTAGAAAAATAAATCCAAAAATCCAGTTTATTTATTTTAATTATTTTCAAACTTCCCAAAGCCATAACTTTTTCATCCTAACTCCGATTGAGTCCATTCAAATTTCTAAATTCATCAAAAATTCCAATCTTTACATTCCTACCATCTTTTCTAATTTTTGAAATTTATTTACAATTTAAATTTAAATTTCAAAATTCAAACATCTCTTTCTCTCTCATTTTAACTCCGAATCAGTTGGAACTTTTCCTAAACTTAACTAAATTAATAAACTACCTTTCAGTTATATAATTATGATATCTGTATTTTTATTTGTATTTATTTGTCTTTTGTGTCCTATTTTGCGCGTAGAATTCGACCTGATCGAAGAGTTCGCAGATCCGCAGCAAGAGAATCAAGAAATCACACACGAAGGCAAGTCTCCTTTGACCATCTTGAACCTAGATTGCGAAATGTTTTTGAATATTTTAAATTTATTGCATTTGCTATGTTACATAATGAGAGACCATGTGGAGGTCATCCCATTGTGAGTGATGAGTAATTGACATCGGTTTAGAAAAATCGAGTTTGAGTCGGTTGGTTCGGACCTAGACGTTGCGTGGCGTAACGGGCTCGGTCGGACTTGGTCGAACCTAGTCGTATGGGTTTAGGTTGCATATTCGATGACTCGGCGTGTTTGATCTCTATTTACGCTTTCATGTATCGGCGGTGCTATTTGACGTGTTTCTTGTCTATGTGGTCGCAGGGCGCCGAGGCGGAGTCGTGGCGAGACACGGTGGACCGGACTAGGCGCAGGTGGCGCTAAGGTCAGAACGGTCGGGATGTGTCGAAGACGACGTGGACTCGAGGTGGTTGCGAGGCGCGCGAGGCAAGGAGCGGAAGCTTCCGGAAGGTGCGGGGAGGCGGCACGGAATTTCGCAAGGTCGCACAAGCGGAGACGGCTCCGTTAGGGTTTAGCCGTGCGAACGGGTTGGAGACCCGTTAGCCAAGGGCTATAATAGAGAGGAGGGCTGCATACCCTTAGGATACTTGTGAGCTTATTCATATCTTTGTGTGTGTTGTGTTCCTCCCAAGAAGCTTGTGAGGCTCTTGGTGTTTTGAGGATTGAGAGGAGAGGATGGATTGAGAATCTTGTAATCATTCCTTTTGTTCTAATGTCCATGCGTATGGGGACATAGGTTGGGGACTCCTTTGTAATTTGTTGTTGGAATGAAATGGATTGTGTTTTTCCTGTTCATGATATTCTCCTGTTTCTCTTTCTCCTTGGTGTCTTTCTTATGGTTTCATTTCTATTACTTGAATAGAGCTGCGATTATGATCATTATTTTAGCTCTTTTCATTTCATTGTGGCTTCAATCTTTTGTTTCCTACAACATTTCTTCTCCGTTTTGGTTGGCAAGAAAATCGGTCTCGACAAGAAGATTTTAATTTCTTGTGTGCTTTGGTGGCTCAAAGGCAATGAGCTTCTCCTGCGAGTTCTTGTTCGGCATGTTTTACATGGTCTGCTAGCAACTCATTGTTTTCTCGGATCTCAGCTATCATGTTGCAGCACTAGGGCCTCTCTCGTGCCCCTTTCAAGCCAACATATGGAGTAAACAATGATAAACAACATGCATTTGGTTCACTCTTCACCGTGTCAACAACAGCTCCATACTTCTTCTATTCTTGTTGTAACAAATTACTGTTTTAGTTACGCTAGTCATGTATCTTTTCTTTTGTTGGCTGTCCTATTTCCCGCAAAGCTGATTCTTTTCTTTTCTTTTCGGTTGGTGAACTGCTCTCGAGTTGTTTCTCGGCATGCGTGATGTTTGTCTTCTTCTGTTTTGCTTTGTTCTTTATTGCCGGTAGTATGCGAGACTTGATGCTTTGCTCCTTATTTCTCTATGGACAGCGGTATGCATATTTGAGGAAGTCGATTTTGGCGAGTTTCGGTTTGTGCCGAATCATTGTGGTCGCACATTATTTTCGGCCTCGGTGCTCCCTAGTGCATGTGTTTCTTTTTGTTTGTCTTGTTTTCAACCCACGCATGCGGTGCAATACCTCCTCTCATGCATTTCAAGAATCGTGACTTTTACTTTTCTGCTTCCCTTGCCGACAAGAAGATTAGCGAGACACGGTTTTCAGCTTTGTTTATTTCCTTTTGGTGGCATCTTGTCTCTCGTTGAATCACTGTCTTTGAACCTTCTTGTCTCAAATCTTTATTACTTCACTCTCCCGTTTCAAGTTTGATTTCACAATCCTTCTTCATAGCTTTTATAGCTATCGGAGAAGAAAGTACCGTGAATTCTGAGGGACGATTTTTAAAAGAGAACGACATTCACCCCCCCTCTGTCGCCATTTCGGTCCTACAATTGGTATCAGAGCCGGTTAGCTCTTCTTGATAGATCTTTAACCGGTCTCAAGAGCCATGGCGACGGACAAGTACTCGACCAAGCCCCGATCTTTGATGGGATGGATTTTCCATTCGGAAGAGCCGGATGGAGACCTACATCCGAGCTCGGGGCTACGCCATCCGGCGAAGGTCAAGGTCCGCTTGTTGTTCCGCCGATGAGAACATCAATGCCGGAATATGGTCGATGTTGAGGCAAACGCAGCGAGGAACATCATCATTCGAGGATTGAGCGAGCGAATTTGATCGCATCTCTCACGACGTCGGGCCGATATTTGAGTGACCCTCAATGCTTACCATGAGGGCACCACCCAAATAAAGACGGTGCGACAAGACCGGTTCAGCGAATCTGACAAATTCGAGATGCTTGTCGGTGAGTCCCTTGACGAGTGCTTTTCTCGCTTTCACAAGATTTTGAGCAACCTCCAAGCCGTCGGTCTCACATACTCCGACTCGGATAACGCTCGACAAATTCTTTACGCTCTCGATCTTGGGTTTGGGAGATGAAGGTGACTACCATCAAGGACACCACGGACCTCTCGACCACGACTCTTGGCGCTTTACTCGCGCCTCAAGACTCACGAGATTGACATAGTCTCGTCGGGTCGAAGTCTCGATCGATGGCACTAGTCACCGATCCCACTTACGCTCGGTTCTTCTGCGATTCTCTTTGCGGGTTCTCCTATCGCTCTCTATGATATAGCGATGATCGGTTAGAGCGCCTAGAGGATGAACAAATGGTCCTCCTAGCTCGGAAGTTCTCCCATGCTTACAAGAGGAGGAGGATGGAAAGAGAAGAGGACCATTGATTTGCTTTGAGTGTGGTGGCCCCAACCACATTCGAGCAAACTGCCCCAAGCTAGAGAAGGGCAAGAACGACTACGGCGGTTCGAGCAAGAACGACTACACCGACAAGAACCGCAACAAGAAGCCTCCGGCTCGGGCGCAAGGCAAGAAGAAGTTCGCGACTTTGGGAAGGCCAAAAGCTTTTCCACAGCGTCCTCTCGCGTTCGACGACCTCGACCTCGGCGAGGTGGAGGGATGGAGCGACGACGACGGACGGGTGATCAAGACCCCAAGAGCGAAGACTTCTCGGCATGTGCTTCATGGCCCGAGGGCGAGATCAGCGACAGCGACCTCTACTCCGACTCCGACGAGGTATGTCCCTCCTATGACCAACTAAATGAAGCTTTTCTTAAGTTAGGAGGATTTCATGCTAGATCTAGAGCTAGATGTAGCGAGTTGGAGAAGGAAGTAGATAGATTGTCACGGGAGCTTACTTCACTTATATTTGCTCCCTCCCGTGACGACTGTGATACATGCTGTGCCTTGCTTGGAGACATGGAGAAACTAAGGACCTCTCATGCTAGTCTGTCCTCTGAGCTTGATGAGATTAAGGTGAAGAATGTTAGTCTACTTGCTGAGTTAGAAATGAGTAGGATAGCTGTTGCTTTACCTACTAGTGTTGAGACTACTTCTTGCACCTCATGTGAGGTTAAGGACAATGCTTTTAGAGGTCTTTATACCATGCTCTGGATCCGCTCGAGACTTGTGAAAGTTGTAACAATTTGAAGATGAACCTAAAGCAGGCGGATCATAAAATTGCTGAATTACAAGCTGTTCTACTTGAGCCTATTACTTCATGTGCAAATTGTCCCAAACTTACTGCTGAACTTGAATCTGTCTCCAAACAGTTTCAAAAATTTGTTGATGATAATAAGAAAATGACTCAGTATGCTTCTAAGGATCCTGTTAGCTCACCATGCAAAAGTTGTAATAAACTAAAATCTGATTTGATTGCCTTAGATGAAAAATATGTGAAGCTAACTAAGGACCTTCTAGAAAAATCACATCCTTCTTGTGCTTTACAGGTTTGAAGTGTTGGAAAAGGATAAGGACATGGTAGAGGCGTTTAAGAAGAGTTACGAGAACCAAATGGCTAGGATTAGGCTGCCCCTGTGTCTGTGAAGCCCTCAAGGTTGAGGTGGCGTGCTAAGGAAAAATACGCACGTGCTATTCGCTCTTCTTCTGTTGGTTCTTCTTCCTCTCCTCCTGTTGTTCCTTCTTCTTCTCCCTGCTCTTCTTGCACTTCTCTTTTTCGGGAGTGTTAGTATCTTATGAACACTCTCGAGAAATTTGTAGGAGGCAAGAAGAAGCTCAACCTTATTCTAGACCAGCCTAAGATTTCCAGTTCCATAAAGGTCTAGGATATGATTTTTATGAGGATGTGAGGAAGCATCCACCGTCGTGCTCGCACCCGTGGTCAGCAGTGTGATTGAGGTCAAGCCAAAGAACAAGAAAGTTCAATTTACATCAGCGGGCTTTGTCCAAGGGATTTCGACAAGGTGATTTCACCGCGACTTGGCCTCTCGGAAAGCCATCTCATGCTACTTCACCCCTCGGAGGCGGTATCATTGCACCTTCGGTCAGAAGGATGGGCATTTGTTTGACCATTGCTTCAAGCGCGCCAAGATCGCGCGAAGAGACCGTGTTGAGTCTCTTAGGCGTATTCAGGGTCAGCCCTGCCACTCGAGTGCCTTTATAATATCCCGACGCCGTTACGGTATAAGATTTTAAGTCAATCGCGAATCGGCGGTTTTGATGCGTCGCGGAAAGGAAAAATATAAATTGTAGAACATTGTAAATGAATTAAATAAATTAAAATAATTAATTTGTATGTTTTGGACGGTTCGGAGGGTGGGCGGCCGTTTGGGCGGTCGGCCCAAATGGGGCCCGTACCCCTCCCAAACCCTAGCACCCTCTTTATAAACCCTCCATTGGCCCCTCCCTCTTTTCCACCCCAAACCAGCCTCCACCACCCTTGGGCGCCCCCTCTCCCCTTGATGCTGCAATGGTGCCAAGGAAGAAAAGAAAGGGAAGAGAGGAAGGAGAAGGAGAAGGAGAAGAAGGAGAAGAAGAAGAAGGAGAAGGAAGAAGAAGAAGGGAAAAATCTTGGGGAAAATTTATTTATCTAGGTAAATCCATCCCCATCCCAATCCTCTGTTTATTGGTTTTATTAGGGTTCTTGGCTCGATATTCATGGATAGATATTAGATCAATCACCGATTAGAATTTTGCCATGGATTGGTTTTAGATCTATTCGCGCAGCGCCGGTTGTCTCTCAGTTTTGGGCTCGAAATTGATTTTTCCTGAGGGTCTCCCAAAAGGACAAGTGTAGAGGACGTCCAGATCTAGCTATTTTATTTTTTTCAATTTTTTTCACCAATGGATCTGGGAGATACGGGGTCGTCAAACTCGCTGATTTGCAGGCGGCCAGATCTGCGCAGCCGACGGTAAACCGTAGTTTAAAATTATAAAACGAATTTTCCTGCAGGTCTTCCCAAAAGGAAAGTTGTAGATTACTTCCATATGTACCTCCTGTAGTTTTATCAAAATTTTATACCACGGGATCTAGGAGAAACGGAGACGGCAATATCGCTGTCCGGCAGGCGGTTGGGTTGTTATAGTCCGACAGTAATCCGGGGTTTAAAAATAGTAGATGAATTTTCTGGCCTTGGCCGTAGTTGGGAAAATTGTAGATAATTTAGAGATCTATCTTCTGTGTAAATTTGGTAATTTTAGACCTCTGTGCTGTCGGGGCCGCGCATTTGAATGCAGCTGCCCAAATCTGCAGAGCAGAGCATGTCCTCTGTTTTGGGCATTTATTTACTCCTAGCTATGATTAAAATAAAAATAGGTGTTCTCCATGAAAATTGTAGGTTTTTAAGTCATGAATCCAGAGAGGTATTATTTTCTATTTTTCGATGTATATATTTAAAGATACAAAATTAAGAAGCAGCGCTGCTGCAGAGACTAAAATGCTGTTTTGTGGAGCGGAGAGGAGTTTTCATGGGTTCGGTCTCTAGCGATGTTTTATATTTTTATGTCATGTTTGTATGCTGTGGTTGAGTGCTGAGAGGTGTCTTATGGACAGGTGGTCTTGTCCTGAGCGCCCTTGACTTTTGTTGTTAAATCGCTTCATCGGATTGAAGCAAGTAAGCGTAGCGATGGTTGCTACCGTTTAACTTTGTTCATAATACATTCAGTTTACATTATTATCGTAATTTGATACAATTGCCATGATTGCATGATATTTTAATTGTGGGATTCTTGCTTAGTGTTAATATGTTGATTATGAAATTAGTATGTGGTGTATGTTGATTATGTTGAGAGCATGATAATGCTCCTTGCGGATAATTAATGTGATTAATGGATTTTCATATCATTCAATCATTCATGACATATCATGTCCTTTGTATGTGGATGTCGCCGCTTATAGCCGCGACCGTGCAGTCTGACGTCGTATATTGCCGTGTCTGACGCACCTCTTCGCCGCGCTGGAAGCATTCGTATATTGCGAAATACGATGCATTGCACTTCCCGCCCGGCAAGAGTAATGTGGAGCATAGCATGAGCATTCATATGCATTCATATGCATTGCATTGTGGAATGATCATTTGCATACATATGCAATATAATGTGGTGAAGTTATTTTGTGGAATGTACAACTTCATAGTTGTAATGTGGAATTGGCTCTTTGTGAGCTATTGATGGAATGAAGGTTGTGGTTGTGAAATTGAAATGTGGTTTGTCCCTTGTGTGATTAAGATGGTGTCATGAAACTCTCTTTTCATACTTTCCTTGTTTATAGTAATTGTGGATATGAGAAATAATATAGTATTGAAGTAAGACATACATATGTTTTATTGCCTTTGATAGTGGTAGTGGTTGTGGATTTGAAATAGTCACCATGAATCAATTGTTATTGTTTTACCGTCATTGATAGTGATTTGAGGTCGTGAATATGTACGTTGTTAATTATGGAAGATTAAATGTTGTTGATTAATCTATTGTGGCTTGTGGAGGAATGAATGTTTCATTTGCATTTAATACGGATAAAATGATTGCATTCATATGCTAATTAAATCTGAAATTTTAGAGGTATTATTTATAGAAGTTTATGGTGGTTTAATAACTTTGAACATAAATTGTAATTGTGGATGTATGGAATTATAATGATGATGTTTAAATTGCTTGTAGTTTGAATAACTTGTTAAACAGTTTACTTGTCGAGATTTTTATCTCACTCTTGCTTCCCCTCCTTACTGTGTGGACTTTGAGCATGCATTGGGAAGGGTAGAGCGGCATCAAGACCGATGCACTTGTATTATAATCTTAATGCTGAAATAAAGTTGAAAGAATTCTAGTCATTTGTTTAGTTATCATATTGATGTATGTTTCACCTTTTTAATGTTGAACACGGAATTGTTCCTTTGGTTATTATTGTTAAGTTGATTATGAATATTACATTGTTCTCATTATTCCGTTATTTATTAGTTGTTTACGCTTCCGCTTATACTATCTTGCGTAGTACTGTTGCTAGTTTGTTTTATTTATAAATTGACTAGTCAGAGTAGTATTAGTGGCATTCCAGGCATTGTGGGTCCTGGGGTGTTACATGCACCTAAGACCAACACGAGGTCTAGGCTTGCTACTGTTGGTAGCTTTGGGCGGCACCGAGGACTTCGTTTTTCTGAGTCTTCTGTTTTTCGTCCTCGTTCTCCCTCTGGTCGTGACTTCCGCCGTCCTGAGGGTAGATCTCATTTTCCCCATCGAGATGCCTACCCGCGGCGTGACCAGCGTGTTGCCGGTGCCCCGACTCGCTCTCCCATAGCAGTCGGATCCAGCAACAACTTCAGGTCTGCACACAGACCTTCTGCTTCTTTGAGCGACGGAGAGCGTAGGGTAGATAGAGGTCGATCGTGCTTGACTACTTCATCTCGCTCCGACGTGTTACTCAAGATTGGGTGCCAAAATCACTCTTGATTTACCCCATTCGAGACTTCACTCTTTGTTGACTCGGGTTCACGGCGGGGAAGGAAAAGTTTGGCTTGTAGACTCCGGGTGTTCACGATACATGACCGGAGATTTCCGTTGGTTTTCTTCCCTTGCCCGTGCTCCAGGTGATGAGACGATCACCTTTGGAGATGCTTCATCTGGCGCGTCATCGCCAAGGTCTTGTCGCATTAATGATTCATTTATTTTGAAAGATGTTGCCTTGGTTAGTAAGTGCGGTACAATTTGCTTTCGGTCTCTCACCACCGATGACGGTTTTGAGGTATGCTTTAAGAAAACGCTTGCAAAATTCTTGATTCTTGGTGTAGTCCGGTTTGCGAGATTTCTCGACACGGAGGATCTTCGTGCTGATTTTTCCGAGTCTTCGGTGATCCTCTCCATTGCTTGCTTGCTTGAGTCCCGCGACCTCTCTTTCGGCATAGGAGACTTGGTCATATTGATTTGACCATTTGACCCGAGTTAGCGGCCACGATCTCATTCGTGGTCTGCGAAACTCAAGATGGTCAAAGATCTTGTTTGCGCCCATGCCGCACGGCAAGATGGTTGCCGCTTCTCATCCTCCCATCACATTACTATGACCGATGCACCAGACAACCGCTCCACATGGACACAGTTGGACCACTCGAGTCTGATCGGAGGGAGGAATAAAGGATCGCGGAGGCTACGAAGCGTAAAACAAAACTTTTCTACCGCACACAAGGACATCATGCTTAAGGAGGATCATGGATCGTTACCACTAGACGCAGCAGCGCAATGAAGAAGAGTTGGAGAAGCCGATCCAACCACGCCGCGGGTAGTAGTGGAAGTAGCCGATCGTCCCGAACCGTTCGCCTCCTCCACGCGATCAACCACACCGCGAGCGGATCCAATCAGGGTTGTTGATGTCGATCAACGCCGCAACGAGCAAGCGCCTCCACCGTATCCACCGTCCGGTGGGCACGCCGATCGCGAATGTACCAAGACTCATGAGCGCTAGGGTTTGGCTCTGGAGGTGGCGGCTAGGGTTTAGCTCGGGATAATCTCATTCCTCCCCTCAGCCCCTCGCCTCCATATATATAGACCTCCTGACTTGGGCCTCATGGACCGAGGCCCAATAGGAGTCTATCCGGATCTCTATCCGAATCGAGCCCATATCCGAATCACATTCAATTAGTGTTCCAACCCGTTAAGTGTGCGACCACAGAGGTTCACGATACTTGGTCGCAACCCGAAACACCTTCCGGTCACCACATTAATAGCGGTCTCTAGCAAGACATATTAACCCCAAAGTATACGTAAAGATCGTGTCGGTGAACACAGTAATGTTCTCATGTACTAATCCTTTGCCTCACGATATAGATTAAGCTCAAGGCGAGACTGTGTCATCCTCTTAATAGCTCAATCACTCTCTCGATTCCGTGATGGATTATAAACTCGTGATTGACTCCTCAATCACATCGGCATGGCCATGCACTTTCATAATCCATTACATCGAGGGGCCCAGATATCTCTCCCATAAGGAGGGCAAATTCTATCTTGATCATTCACATCCCACTACATGTTTCATAGCAAACCCAAAGACTACTTTTATGACTACCCGATTCACGGAGTAGTGTTTAGTAGTCCCAAAATAAGTTACTACGCATGTTGGGAACCATGATGATCTCAAGTCTAAGGATTCCACATAAACACTACTTGAGACCAACGATGACACATGGAATCTGCGTGTCTCATGGCGGGTCTATCCAACATATGTTCACTAACACATGTCCATATTATTGATTTGGTATCTCCATACCATGATCCATGAGACATGATCATCAATCAATACATATGTCGATCTTTGAATCATATTTGTTCCTCATATGAAGCATAATCGGGGATCATTTAGAAATAGCAACATTTTGGCATTAAGAGTCTCATGAATAAGTCACATACTCATTGATCAATAATGATAATCTCTATTTCAAGGAACAAAGCAATGTATCATAAACATAGTATGTGATATATTCAACATCTCCATGTTGCCTCTAGGGCATATCACCAACAGCCTCCACTTGCACTAGAGTCAACCATGTAGGTATCTAATACCCATTGCCCTAGTGTGAGCCTCATGCTTTGGTCGGGAAGCGGCTTTGTCAACGGATCGCAATGTTCAAATCCGTTTGTACTTTGCATATCTTCACATCGCCTCTCCACAATCTCGCGGATGAGATGAAATCGCAGAGAATGTGCTTGGACTTACAGTGCGATCTAGGCTCCTTGGCTTGCGCAATGGCTCCACTGTTGTCACAAGAGAGGTCCATTGGGTGGAGGCACTAGCCATCACACCAAGCTCGAAACAAATTTCTTGATCCAAATGGCCTCTTTAGCGACTTCGAAGCCGCTATGTACTCGGCTCGTTGTAGAATCAAGAACCGTCTCCTCGCTTGAACTCTTCCACTCACGGCACCGCCATTCGAGCGAACACAAATCCAGATTGCGATCTAAAATCATCTTTGTCGGTTTGGAAGCTAGCATCGGTGTAACCATTTACAACGAGCTCTTCCTCACCCCATAGACGAGGAACACATCTTTAGTTCTTCTCAAGTACTTCAAGATGTTCTTTACGGCAATCCGTTGACTTTCACCGGATCGACCGTATCTACTTGTAGCACTTAAAGCATACGAGACATCCGGGCGTGTACAAAGCATGGCATACATAATGGACCCAATAGCTGAAGCATATGGAATCGCATTCATTTTATCCCGCTCATCAGGTGTACTAGGACACTGATTCTTGCTAAGATTTATACCATGTGACATAGGTAGAAAACCTTTCTTGGAATCCTGCATGTTGAACCTTTTCAACACCTTGTCAATGTACGTATCTTGGCTTAATCCAATCAGCCTTTTTGATCTATCTCTATAGATCTTGATGCCCAGAATATATGCCGCCTCTCCTAAGTCTTTCATAGAGAAACTATTTTCAATGAAGACTTAATGATTCGAGCATAGGAATGTCATTTCCGATCGATAATATGTCATCCACATATAAGACCGTAAACACGAGTGCGCTCCCACTAGCCTTTTGTAAACACAAGGCTCTTCTTCGTTCTTGATGAAACCAAACCCTTTGATTACTTCATCAAAGCGAATGTTCCAACTCCGAGATGCTCGCTTTAATCCATAAATGGATCTTTGCGACTTGCATATCTTTCCGGTGATTGCGGATCGACAAAACCCGTGGGTGTGTCATGTACACATCCTCACTCGATTTCCATTAAGGAAAGCTGTTTTGACATCCATTTGCCATATTTCATAGTCGAAATAAGCGACAATCGCTAGAATGATCCGAATAGACTTTAGCATTGCGACGGGCGAAAAAGTTTCGTCATAATCAACACCTTGAATTTGTTTGAAACCTTTGGCCACCAATCGCGCTTTATAGATGTGAACATTTCCATCTATGTCTATCTTTTCTTGAAAACCCATTTGCACTCAATGGTTTTAACACCATCGGTGGATCAACCAAGTTCCAAACTTGATTACCGTGCATGGATTCAATTTGGATCTCATGGCTTCAAGCCATTTCTCGTAGTCTGGTCCCACCATCGCTTCTTCATAGGTCTTAGGCTCATCGTTGTCTAACAACAATATGTCCCGTTGTTGAGTAGTCAAGAACATGTACCTCTCGGTGCACGACGTGACCTCTCGACCTCACGTGGTACCGGTGTGTCCACAACAGTTCTTCAACAGCTTGTTCATCTGTTGTGGTTACAGAGGAGCTGAAACATTTCGTGTGTTTCTCGAATTTCTTCAAGTTGCACCATGCTCCCACTATCCCTTCTTGAGAGAAACTCTTTCTAAGAAGACACCATCTTGAGCGACAAACACTTTGCCTTCTTCTTGATTATAAGTAATATCCTTTTGTTTCCTTAGGATACCCGATAAAGAAGCATTTATCGATTGGGGACCGAGCTTATCGATTGTAAACGTTTTACATAAGTCTCACATCCCCAAATCTTAAGAAAAGACAAGCTAGGACGTTGTCCCGTCCACATCTCATATGGTGTCTTTTCTCATCGATTTTGATGGAACCTGCTTAGTGTGAAAGCTACTGCTTTCAAGAGCGTACCCCAAAAAGACAAATGGAAGATCACTGTGGCTCATCATGGGCGCACCATATCTAATAAGGTGCGATTTCTCTTCGATACCCCATTCCATTGAGGTGTTCCCAAGGCGGAGTCAATTGTGGAACAATTCCACAATCCTTCGATGATTGCCAAACTCATGGCTCAAATACTCGCCTCCACGATCGATCGTAGAAACTTGATTGTCTTGCCTAAATGATTTTGCACTTCATTTTGGAATTCTTTGAACTTTTCAAAGGATTCGGACTTATCTTCATCGGTAGATATATCCATATCTACTAAAGTCATCGATAAAAGTTATGAAGTCTTCGAAAACCACCTCTGGTCGTTGAGCTCATTGGTCCACATACATCGAATGTACGAGTGCCAATAAGTCACTTGCCCGTTCACCTTGACCGGTGAAAGGTGCTTTTGTCATCTTGCCAAGTAAACAAGATTCGCATGTCTCAAATGATTCAAAATCAAATGAGTGCGAATACCATCTCTATGGAGCTTCTCCATGTTTCTCATTTATGTGACCTAGCGGCGATGCCAAATAAACGTGGGATTCAAATCATTTGATCGTTGCCTCTTTGCATTAATGTTATAGACCGATGACTCTTCAAGAGTAAGAACATATAACCCATTCACCAATGGAGTATGACAATAGAACATATCTTTGAAATAAAGAGAACAACCATTGTTCACGGATCTAAAGTCATAACCTTCGCTTGCAAACATGAAGCGAAATAATGTTCTTGGAAAGAGATGGAACACAATAACAATTATTCAATTCCAAAACTAATCACGAAGGTAAAGACAATGGCATGGTGCCAATGACCCACCGCAACTTTTGCTCCATTGCCAACGCGAAGATCCACTTCGCTCCTCCTCAAACTTCTACTTCTTCTTAGCCCCTGCAACGATTTGCGATGTGAGCAACCGATCCGGTATCAAATACCCAAGAATCGATAGATGAAGTAGCAAGATTGATTTCTATAACATTTATACCTGGAGCGGAAGTCGTACTTCCCTTCTTCTTAAGATCCTCCAAGTACTTTGGGCAATTCCTTTCCAATGTCACGATTGCTTACGTAGTAACATTCGCATCGAGAACAACGCCCTTCTTGTCATGCTTGGCCTTAGAACCGCCGCGATCTCATCGGAGCTAACTCTCTTTGACCGCGCTTTCTTGACATAGGGCTTGCCCTTGCCTTTCTGCATCATCATCACATGATTGCTGCTTTTCTTAATGCTTTCCTCGGCAACTTTTAGCATCCCATGCAACTCGGCCAAGGTCTTGTCCATGTTGTTCATGTGATAGTTCAGAATGAATAGCTCAAAGCTCGGGGAGCGATCAAGAATCACATCAGTAGCCAACTCTTGGCTAAGGGGAAAACCAAGCTTTTCGGACTCTCAATGTAGCCAATCATCTTAATCACATGAGGGTCGACGGATTCCTTCTAGCAAGCTCGCACGCAAACAAGGACTTTGAAGTGTTGAACCTCTCACCTTGCTTGGTTCTCAAACATACCACGCAACCCCACAATGATATTGTAGGCATCTGTATTCTCATATTGCTTCAAGCTCGAGGACATTGTGGCAAGCATGAGACACTCACATCAAGGCAATCATTCGTTTGCTTCTCATAAGCTCTCCGTGCCACCACGGTAGCATTATCGTGCAAGTCATCGGGATAAGGAGACTCAAGGACATACTCCTTGCGCTCTTGCTTGAGAACAATTCTCAAGTTGCGATACCAATCCAAAAGTTCGTTCCATTGAGTTTTTCTTTCTCAAGAATAGATCGCAAATTAAAAGAACTGGATGCGGCATTAGGTGACATGATCTACAACAAAGAATATGCAAAGTTTAGCACTATGTTCATGTTTGATCTTCCATTAAACAATTTAACAAAGATACCCCACTATATGTTTTGTAATCGTCTTCCCTCTAACGACATATAGTGGTCAAGATCCATGTTCATCTAAGTTCTAGTGAGCTTTGGCATCACTGCTAGAAACTTAGTGACGTAGGTAAGCAACACTTGCTAATCACATCTTATGTGACTCTTGTTTGTTGGGTGGCATCCTATGCCCCGCTCCCAACACCATGCCCCAAGGCCCAAATCCAATTTGATAGCCTTGTCAAGTAAACCAATACTATGCATGTGGATGTCCGACATCCACCCTATTAGATCAAGATAGTTGATGGTACTCTGCTTTGGCAGACCTACCAAACAATGATCATGATTCTTATAGGCGCAGCAATTGGAAGGGCATCAAAATAAATTCTTAATTTTTCTTGAGAGAAGCTATTCTATCATGAAAAATACACCCTCTATAGGTATGGCATGAAAGAATAGTATGACAAGAAATAAACATCACATGCATATAATCACATTATACTGTGAATGGTATGGCATTTTGTATCGTAGTGGTCGCCATCGCCATGGTTCCACGGTGATATTCTTCGCCACACTTCTTGTCCTCTTTGTCATCATGCTTGAAGCCTCCATAGCAAAGAACTAAACTATTACAACTAATAGGTAGCAAATGAATTACATGAGGAGCTCAAGCATCACAAGTCGACACGCGGTCGTTATACAATTAAAGAACGACCTCAACCCTACTGTGATTAATACGACACACAGCCGCCAAAACACACATGTATCACATATGCATCTATGCCATACCATTCACATCATTCCCTGCAAAAACAAGTTAAGCGTAGAACGTATTCTACCGCCCTGACATGAATGTGTTTCTATAACAATCTATGCGTGTACGCAACGGCG
The DNA here is from genome assembly GCA_036346245.1 of Bonia amplexicaulis. Lineage (NCBI taxonomy): Eukaryota > Viridiplantae > Streptophyta > Magnoliopsida > Poales > Poaceae > Bonia > Bonia amplexicaulis. Next base: position 138,097 of record JAYGGG010000343.1, on the reverse strand, counting down.
GTCCTGAGGGTAGATCTCGTTTTCCCCATCGAGATGCCTACCCGCGGCGTGACCAGCGTGTTGCCGGTGCCCCGACTCGCTCTCCCATAGCGCTCGGATCCGGCAACAACCAGTGCGCACACGACCTTCCGCTTCTTTGAGCGACGGAGGCGTAGGGTAGATAGAGGTCGACCGTGCTTGACTACTTCATCTGCTCGACGTGTTACTCAAGATTGGGTGCCAAAATCACTCTTGATTTACCCCATTCGAGACTTCACTCTCTTGTTGACTCGGGTTCACGGGCGGAAGGGAAAAGTTTGGCTTGTAGACTCGGGTGTTCACGACACATGACCGGAGATTCCGTTGGTTTTCTTCCCTTGCCGTGCTCCGGTGATGAGACGATCACCTTTGGAGATGCTTCATCTGGCGCCATCGCCAAAGGTACTGTCGCATTAATGATTCATTTATTTTGAAAGATGTTGCCTTGGTTAGTAAGTCTGCAGTACAATTTGCTTTCGCCTCTCGACCACTGATGACGGTTTTGAGGTATGCTTTAAGAAAACGCTTGCAAAATTCTTGATTCTTGGTAGTCCGGTTTGCGGATTTCTCGTCACGGAGGATCTTTCGTGCTGATTTTTCCGAGTCTTCCGTGATCCTCTCCATGCTTGCTTGCTTGAGTCCCGCGACCTCTTTTACGGCATAGGAGACTTGGTCATATTGGATTTGACCATTTGACCCGAGTTAGCGGCCACGATCTCATTCGTGGTCTCGCGAAACTCAAGATGGTCAAAGATCTTGTTTGCGCTCCATGCCGACGGCAAGATGGTTGCCGCTTCTCATCCTCCCATCACAGTTACTATGACCGATGCACGTGACACCGCTCCACATGGACACGCTTGGACCAAACTCGAGTCTGATCGATGAGGAGGAATAAAGGATCGCGCGGAGGCTACTGGCGTAAAATAAAACTTTTCACCGCGCACACAAGGACATCATGCTTAAGGAGGGATCATGGATCGTTACCACTAGACGCCAGCAGTACAATGAAGAAGAGTTGGAAGCCGATCCAACCACGCGCATCGAGGTAGTAGTGGAAGTAGCCGATCGTCCCGAACCGTTCGCCTCCTCCACGCGATCAACCACACCGCGAGCGGATCCAATCAGAGGTTGTTGATGTCGATCAACGCCGAACGAGCGGCGCCTCACCGGTATCCACACGTCCGGGCCGGGCAGCCGATCGCGAATGTACCAAAGACTCGCGGCGACTAGGGTTTGGCTCGAGGTGGCGGCTAGGGTTTAGCTCGGGATAATCTCATTCCTCCCTCACCCTCGCCTCCATATATATAGACCTCGACTTGGGCCTCGTGGACCGAGGCCCAATAGGAGTCTATCCGGATCTCTATCCGAATCGAGCCCATATCCGAATCACATTCGAATTAGTGTTCCAACCCGTTAAGTGTGCGACCAGAGGTTCACGTATACTTGGTCGCGCCCGAAAACACCTTTCCGGTCACCACATTAATAGCGGTCTCTAGCAAGACATATTAACCCCAAAGTATACGTAAAGATCGTGTCGGTGAACCCGTAATGTTCTCATGTACTAATCCCTTTGCCTCACGATATAGATTAAGCTCAAGGCGAGACACGTGTCATCCTCTTAATAGCTCAATCACTCTCTCGATTCCGTGATGGATTATAAACTCGTGATTGACTCCTCAATCACATCGGCATGGCCATGCACTTTCATAATCCATTACATCGAGGGGCCCAGATATCTCTCCCATAAGGAGGGCAAATTCTATCTTGATCATTCACATCCCACTACATGTTTCATAGCAAACCCAAAGACTACTTTTATGACTACCCGATTCACGGAGTAGTGTTTAGTAGTCCCAAAATAAGTTACTACGCATGTTGGGAACCATGATGATCTCAAGTCTAAGGATTCCACATAAACACTACTTGAGACCAACCGATGACACATGGAATCTCTGCGATGTCTCATGGCGGGTCTATCCAACATATGTTCACTAACACATGTCCATATTATTGATTTGGTATCTCCATACCATGATCCATGAGACATGATCATCAATCAATACATATGCTGATCTTTGAATCATATTTGTTCCTCATATGAAGCATAATCAGGGATCATTTAGAAATAGCAACATTTTGGCATTAAGAGTCTCATGAATAAGTCACATACTCATTGATCAATAATGATAATCTCTATTTCAAGGAACAAAGCAATGTATCATAAACATAGTATGTGATATATTCAACATCTCCATGTTGCCTCTAGGGCATATCACCAACAGGGAAGTGGTACGTTCTTGTTGTGGTCGATGACTATTCGAGGTACTCTTGGGTGTTTTTCTTAGCCTCGAAGGATGAGACGTTTTCACATTTTCGAGGTCTTTTCAGTAGGCTTTCTGTTGAGCTTCTAGGTGCCTTACGAGCGATCCGTAGTGACAATGGCACGGAGTTCAAGAATTCCTACTTTGAGAGTTTCTGCGATGAGACAGGTGTAGAGCACCAGTTCTCTTCTCCATACGTCCTCAGCAGAATGGCGTTGTGGAGAGGAAGAACCGCACCTTGGTCGAGATGGCGGGACGATGCTTGATGAGTACTCTACACCGCGGAAGTTTTGGGCTGAGGCTATAGCCACCGCGTGCCATGTTTCCAATCGAGTTTTTCTCAGGGCACACTTGCACCGCACTTCTTATGAGCTGAGATACGGGCGAAAGCCCAGCGTCTCTCATTTTCGTGTGTTTGGTTGCAAGTGCTTTATCTTGAAGTCTGGGAACCTAGATAAGTTCGAGTCGCGTTCTTGTGATGGGATCTTTCTAGGCTACTCGACTTCTTCATGGGCTTATAGGGTCCGAACTCATGAGTCTAGCAAAATGGTAGAAACACGTGAGGTGACTTTCGACGAGGCGGTCAGGGACTAGGCCCGATATCTCGTGTTCTCTAGAGCAGTCCGAGACTATCTTTGTGGATGATGAGGATGATGGAGATGAGGGTTGTCTACCCGATCTAGTCCCTCATCCACCCCTTGAGGTGCCTTCTTCCACAGCACCTCAAAGTGATCAGCCCTTGCCTTCTGCTTCTTCTGGAGCTAGTGGCTCTGTTCCTACTTCGTCAGCTCACGAGGTAGAGGCCACTTCTTCATCTCATCCAGGACCTTCTAGACATATCCAAAAAACTCATCCTCCAGAGCAGATCATTGGAGACCTCTTCGAGCGGGTAACCCGCTCAAAATCAACTTATCTCAATTACATCTCCATTACGCTTTCATTGCCTCCTTTGAGCCCAAAGATGTTTCTCATGCTCTTTCTAACGAGTCTTGGATCAATGCCATGCATGAGGAGCTAGAGAGTTTCGAAGAAACAAGGTGCGGGCGCTTGTTGAGCCCCCGAGATCACAATATCATTGGAACTAAATGGGTGTTCAAGAACAAGCAAAGTGAGGACGGGTAGTCATTGAAACAAGGCTAGACGGTTGCTCGGGGGTACTCCCTGGTTGAGGGTCTAGACTTGAGGAGACCTTTGCCCTCAGGCGCGCCTTGAGGCCATTAGAATTACGCTTGCCTTTGCAGCTTCTAAGAGTTTCAAGCTTTACGAGATAGACGTCAAGAGTGCTTTTCTCAATGGCTTCATTGAGGAAGATGTCTATGTCAGACAGCCTCTAGGTTTTGAGAACCCCAAATACCCTAGTCATGTCTTCAAGCTTTCCAAAGCGTTGTATGGACTTAAGCAAGCCCCTAGAGCTTGGTATGAGAGGCTTAAGTCCTATCTATTGAGACATGATTTGAGATGGGTAAAGTCAACAAGACCTTGTTCACTCGCCGGCTCGGCAAGGACCTTCCGTCAGTCAAATTTATGTCGATGACATCATCTTTGGCGGCTCTTCCCATGCTCTCGTTTCACGCTTCTCGGATGTCATGAGCACCGAGTTTGAGATGAGCATGATGGGTGAGTTGACTTTCTTCCTTGGCTTCCAAATCAGCTGCACTCGGGAGGTACATTTTGCATCAAGGCAAGTACACTCGAGACCTCCCGAGACGCTCGACATGAGTGACTGTAAGCCGTTGTCAACTCCTATGGCTTCTACAAATTGTACTAGACCCGAGATGAGGACGGCGAGCGATCGATCAAAAGGAATTGAAGCATGATTGGCTCTCTCTTGTACCTCAACGCCTCGAGACCGACATACACTTCTCTCGTGTGTCTTTGTGCTCGGTTTCGAGCTTCTCCTCGCGTGTCTCACCGCCAAAGCGGTGAAGCGCATCTTCGTACCTTCGAGCTACCATTGACTATGGTATCTGGTACTCTTCCTCCTCTGTCTCATCCCTTAGAGCCTTTTCGGATGCGCACTTTCTTGGTCAGAGGATAGATAGGAAGAGCACTGGCACCGCCGATTCGTTGGCACTTCTCGTTTCTTGGTCTTGAGGAAGCATCCGGTGTTGCATGATCCACCGCCGAGGCCGAGCACGTTGTCAGAGCCGATTCTTTGTAGCTGTACTTTGGATGGTCTCGACTGCGGGACTTTGGGTTAGCTATCGGCCGTGTTTCGCTTTTCGCGATAACACGTCTGCGATTAGCATTGCTAAGAACCCAAGGCGAGATTCTCGGACCAAGCATATTGATATTCGCTATCACTTCCTTAGAGACCATGTAGAGAAGGGTGACATCGTGCTCCGCCAGTGAGAGTGACCAAGAAGCTGGTCGATTTCTTCACCAAGCCTCTGGATAGCTCGAGGTTTTCACTCTACGGGAGAGCTTGGGTGGTTTGTCCTTACGGACTGTTGTGAGGGGGAGCTTTGGGCTTTATTGCTATATCATATTTATTTATGCTTCTGATCCTTACTGTTGCATCGCATTTTTGGGTGCATTGGGTTTTAGTCCTTCTAGCATAGGTTAGAGTGTGTCTCTTGCTGAGTGCTTAGACTTCTTGCTCTTATCTTGTGCTTTCAGGATAGCTGGTTCTTATCTCACTAGGTTGAGCTCACTCACGTCTTTTAGGTTCTAGCGAGGGTTGGGCCACTCTCGGGTGAGCAGTGCGTGTTTGCTCTCTAGTGTGTGTTTTACAATCACCGTTGTCACGAGTCATATGGGGTAGATAAGAGTTAGTCTGAGTCATTAGTATTCTCTATCTTATCTATGCTTTAAGGACTGCCTGTTTTCTGCTTTCTTTGCCAGCTTCTCGTTTTTATTGCTTTGGTTCAAGGGGAGTTCATTTGGGAGCTTCTAGAGCTTAATATTGACATAACTCAACTTGAATTAAAAGTTGCATTATATGTTGAGGGGGAGCTGGATTTTCTGCATTACATTCTGCATTGTCATATAACTACATTGAGCCTTGATTGTTATCCTGTTATGACATGCTTAAAATGCTTTACACCTTGCCATGATTTATGCTTAATTGCTAGATTTATCATGACTTCATATGTGTAGACTAGCTTTTGCCATGATGAATTAATTTAACTTGCTCAATTTGAACTAAAAACTTGTCATGTTAGCACTCTAGTTTAGTCTCTCTTGAGCTATCCTTTTATGATTCATGCCATGTCAAGTAGGCTAAGTTGAATGTTGAATCTCTTTTGAGCCTTCGATTGAGCTGTTTGAGTCTCTTGATGCTGCATAAGTTTAGTACAATGATCTCAAGAGCAAAAAGATCTCTTTTGTGCGAAAAAACTGATCTCACCAATCCTTTCTCATGAGACGGCTTGCCATTGCACTAGGCATGAACTCAGGGGGAGTTTTGGATGACCAAGATCATTTCCTTAAGCTTCTCGCTTGGAATGATCGCATAAGGCTTGAGATCTAGCACATGATAAAAATATGGGTTGAAAACAACCATAAGCTGCAAATGAAAAATATCATTTGTGCTCAATCTGTTTGAGTTATCAAAAGAATCAAGTACTTGAACCATTGTTTCACTCTTGAGTATATAACACTCTATTTGGACTCGATATTAGATTCTTGGTTCTGCTTAGCTTGATTGACATGGTTTGCATCATCCTTGGATATCTCTAACTAGACTTTGCTTATTGATGACTTGACATGTTCCCAAAATGCAAAATTTCAGACTGTCATCTAGTAGCTTCTAGCTGATTTATACATATCCTGTCATGATCTAGATAGCCTTTCTTTGAATTATGGCTTGGTGTAATACATTATGGTCATTTTGGATAATTTTCATGGCTCAAAATGCTTAGAATAAACAAACTTCAGCCATTTCATCCATCATCATGACTTATTTTCTCCTTCTTACATTTGTGATGGGTTTATTGCCAAAAGGGGGAGAATAGTGGTAGAAAAAGCCACTTCGGGAGCTTTGAGGAAAAATTGTTCTTTCTTTTGCTCCTTCTGTCGACATGGTCATTAGCTTCATTCTTGTTCTTATGGACCATGTTAGACTCTTCAAACTCAACTTTGTGCTTTTTCGGTGTTTGTCAATATACTCATCAAGGGGGAGATTGAGAAACCATGTGGAGGTCATCCCATTGTGAGTGATGAGTAATTAACATCGGTTTAGAAAAGTCAAGTTTGAGTCGGTTGGTTCGGACCTAGACGTTGCGTGGCGTAACGGGCTCGGTCGGACTTGGTCGAACCTAGTCGTATGGGTTTAGGTTGCATATTCTGATGACTCAACAGGTTTGATCTCTATTTACGCTTTCATGTATCGGCGGTGCTATTTGACGTGTTTCTTGTCTATGTGGTGCGGGGCGCCGAGGCGGAGTCGTGGCGAGACACGGTGGACCGGACTAGGCGCAGGTGGCGCTGAGGTCAGAACGATCGGGATGTGTCGAAGACGACGTGGACTCGAGGTGGTTGTGAGGCGTGCGAGGCAAGGAGCGGAAGCTTCCGGAAGGTGCGGGAGGGGCGAAAGGAATTTCGCAAGGCACAAGCGGAGACGGCTCCGTTAGGGTTTAGCCGGCGTAACGGGTTGGAGACCCGTTAGCCAAGGGCTATAAATAGAGAGGAGGGGCTGCATACCCCTTAGGACACTTGTGAGCTTATTCATATCTTTGTGTGTGTTGTGTTCCTCCCAAGAAGCTTGTGAGGCTCTTGGTGTTTTTGAGGATTGAGAGGGAGAGGATGGATTGAGAGTCTTGTAATCATTTCTTTTGTTCTAATGTCCATGCGTATGGGGACATAGGTTGGGGACTTCTTTGTAATTTGTTGTTGGAATGAAATGGATTGTGTTTTTCCTGTTCATGATATTCTCCCTGTTTCTCTTTCTCCTTGGTGTCTTTCTTATGGTTTCATTTCTATTACTTGAATAGAGCTGCAGTTAACAGTCATTATTTTTAGCTCTTTTCATTTCTATTGTGGCTTCAATCTTTTGTTTCCTACAACATTTCTTCTCCGTTTTGGTTGGCAAGAAAATCAGTCTCGACAAGAAGATTTTAATTTCTTGTGTGCTTTCGGCTGGCTCAAAGACAGCAGGCTTCTCCTGCAGTTCTTGTTCGGCAGCATGTTTTTACATGGCTGCTAGCAACTGCTGTTTTTCTCAGATCTCAGCTATCATGTTGCAGCACTAGGGGCCTCTCTCGGCTGCCCCTTTTCAGTGCCAACATATGGAGTAAACAGCAGTAAACAACATGCATTTGGTTCACTCTTCACTGTGTCAACAACAGCTCAATACTTCTTCTATTTACTGTTGGCAACAGCCGCTGTTTTAGTTCTGCTAGTCATGTATCTTTTCTTTTGTTGGCTGTCCTATTTCCTGCAAAGCTGATTCTTTTCTTTTCTTTTCGGTTGGTGAACTGCTCTCAGGTTGTTTCTCAGCATGCAGCAGTGTTTGTCTTCTTTTCTGTTTTGCTTTGTTCTTTATTGCCAGTAGTATGCAGACTTGATGCTTTGCTCCTTATTTCTCTATGGACAGCAGTATGCATATTTGAGGAAGTCGATTTTGGCGAGTTTCGGTTTGTGCGAATCATTGTGGTCTCACATTATTTTCGGCCTGCTCCCTAGTGCATGTGTTTCTTTTTGTTTGTACTGTTTTCAACCCCGCTGCATGCAGTGCAATACCTCCTCTCATGCATTTCAAGAATCAGCAGCTTTTACTTTTCTGTTTCCCTTGCCGACAAGAAGATTAGCGATTACACGGTTTCGACTTTGTTTATTTCCTTTTGGTGGCATACTGCTCTTGTTGAATCACCTGCTCTTGAACCTTCTTGTCTCAAATGCTGCTCTGTTCACTCTCCTAGTTTCAAGTTTGATTTCACAATCCTTCTTCATAGCTTTTATAGCTATCGGAGAAGAAAGTACCGTGAATTCTGAGGGACGATTTTTAAAAGAGAACGACATTCACCCCCCTCTGTCGCCATTTCGGTCCTACAATTGGTATCAGAGCCGGTTAGCTCTTCTTGATAGATCTTTAACCGGTCTCAAGAGCCATGGCGACGGACAAGTACTCGATGACCATGGTATCGAGGGACGGGTTATTGTACTCATATGGCGCAAGAGGGGCTTCGGCGTGGTGGATTTAACCCTCGGGTGAAACCTCGTGGTGGTGTCTAGCTAGACTAGAGTAAGGTAAAGGCTTTGTGATGAATTATCGGGTCTCACGCCAAAGGAAGCGTGTTGACTAATAAGATAACTTATCTCTTGTGGGTAAAGTGTACAACCTCTGCAGAGTGTAAAACTATTCGAATAGCCGTGCCCACGGTCAAGGGCGGGCAAGGAATGCTTTCACATGGTAGAGCTTTATTTTTGGTTTAAAACAAAGTTTTGGGAATCCGAGAGTGGATGGAACTCTCGGGGAATTTGCCCTGGTGATTGGAACCCGTAGAATCAAACTTGGTGGTGGAATCGTTATGATTAAAAATGCTTAATGATTTTAGTTTGAGTAAACACTTTAGTTAAACTATCGCCTTCAAAAGCGGTTATTGGTATTGGAAATAAAATGTTGCTTTGTGCAAAGAGCCATATAACCTCCATTGTGAAGCCTTGCATCTAATGCATTTTTCCCAAGACTTGCGGAGTACTTTATGTACTCACATGCTACACCTAAAATATATCTCAGAGGAGTATGAAGCTCAAGAAGGAGACTACGACTACTCTGCGGGTGGATTTGATGAAGGATTTCCAGACGTTTAGGTCGCGCTCCCTAGTCAATTGCCTGTGGCGTATTGATAGGATTTTATCAATGTTTAATTTGCTTCTGCTGTGTTTGTTTTTTTTGTGAGGTCTAGAAACCTCGTTTGTGATGTAAGACCTTTGGTCGATACTCTCTTTAATATTGTAATATTCGTCTTTGGCAATGTAATCATCCTTTGTTTAGCGTGCACTAGCTTTGATCCGGGACTAGTCTTTGTAATACACGTAGGGTCGGATTTGGTAATCCGGGGTCCCGACAGAGATGGTATCGAGCCAATGTTGACCGTAGGACGTGACCTAGTTTAGAATGGCAAAAACTTTAAGGATCTATATTTATTAAAAAGTTATATTTTTGAAAATTTTCTATACCTCTTTATCCTACTCTTTTTATAATCACTTGCTCAAAATTCTTTACTAATCTTTTCTATTATTTCAACTTGTAGATGGCCGGTTCTTCTCCCATTGACTCGTGGGACTTCATCTCCCATGCTGAGACTGAGGGTGCATTTGTTGAGCTCCTTCGTCAACTCATGCAGTACCTGAAGTTCCGCCTACCTCCTATCTTCAGAGGGCGGAAAGTCTGGATATTGGATCGAGATTCTTGGTCAATGGAGGTATTCCTGTATGCACGGGAAGGGGAATTCGAATCCCATAGATACCCTATTGATCATCCTCGGACTGATCGTTCGGACGCTACCCAGGATGCAGCTCGTCTGGCCATAGGCGATCTATGCCAGATTCACAAAGATATTCTGCGATCGCCCCTCTGTTTCTTTTCATCCACTCGGCGGGCGAGTCATCCACGCCCGCCGAGATCTCGGTGGATGATCCCGCCTCACATTAGGTTCACTCACTCGGCGATGGCGACCACCTCGCCCGGCGCTTTGGAGGAGATTGGACAGCTCCGGATGCTACTCACTTCCAGCTATCAGCACTCCGACACACTCCGTGCGCGACTTCTCCGTTGTCAGGATGCAGAGTTTGAGTTGGGACGACTCCGAGCCAGACAACAGTCTCCAGCTGACTACACACCATCTTCACCAGTACTAGCCGTCGTCCCCAACAACGAGCTCGACTCGCGCAACGGACCCCATACCTTACTCACAAGACGCAAGAGTGTGCGGCGCCCTAGTCCGTTGCCGACATCGACGCCGGAGACTCCGGCAAGAGACGCAGCCTCTCGTTCCTGTTCACGCTCTCGGTCTATTGCCCCAGCGAAGAGTGACCATCTCCACTCCCGGGCCTCTTGCAACCGCCCCGAGTGTGGTTGTAGGCTACGCCACGTGGGTATCCTAGAGGAGGATCTAGAGGAGGATCCAGAGGAGGACCCAGAGGAGCTTGTCTTCGAGGAGGACAAGTAGTTGCAGAGACAGTAGCACCCAATTGAAATGTTTAATTCCTTAGAACGATTTGTATTTTATTCTAGTGTGTGGGATGGACTGTATCAAGCACTTGTGCACCTGTGGTACAGCCATTTCCTTTAAAAATTAATTTGAATTCCGAGTTTCATTTCGTTTGTTGTCTGTGTTTTCCTTTGTGTGTGTGTTTGGGATGTGGTTTAGTCTTCCCTGACCTCTTACCTATGCTACTTCCCTCTTACCTTTTGCTAACCCCAGTTACCTCTTCAGATGGTGAACACAAGGGCCAACGCCAAGAATAAACGAATGCCAATACTCGGCCGAGGCGGTAATCAATGCCACCTCCACCAGCTCAAGCTCCTAGCATGGAACAGATGATGGCCATGCGATTCTGATTACTCAAGCCTTAGCCCAAAACCAAGTTCAAGAAATTCGCAGCACCCAATCAAGCACCACAATCCAAGCTGGGGGAGTTTATGAGAACTCGTCCCCAACTTTCGGGGTCGAGAGATCCGATGGAAGTCGGCGATCGGATTAAGGATGTGGAGAGGAAATTGACCTTGGCTCAGTGCAATGATCATGAGAAAGTGTTGTACGCTGCCCATCAGCTAAAAGGGATTGCAACTAATTGGTGGGATAATTATTGCGCGGCTCATCAAAATGTGCAAGCGATCACTTGGCGGTGATGAAGCTTTCCGACCGCACATATTCCTCTGTGGATAATGGATATGAAGAAAATGGAATTTCACAAGTCGCAGCAAGGAAACCTTAGTGTGTTGAATATCTGAATAAGTTCACACAATTAGCCAGGTATGCACCAGAAGACGTTGCAACAGACGCAGCAAAGATTTTGCGATTCATGCAAGGACTTGACCCCAACCTCAAAGTGCAACTGGTGTCCAATGATTATCCAACTTTTCAGCATATGGTAAACAAGGCTATTATACAAGAAGATGCTCAACGCCAATTATATGAGATTCGGAAGAGGAAATTCCAAGCCCAGTAGGGTGTAAGCAGTTCTCGGCATCGCCTAATCAATCTCATTTCAAGAGGCCTTCAACGCCAAGTGTGCCAAGGACACCATTCAGTGGACCTCGCCCAATTCCACAAGCTCCACGAGCTAATATTGGGGCCGACCTCAATGTAACAAGACTTCAACTGCAGGAGTGCAATGTTTCAATTGCAAGAACATGGGACATTATGCCAATAATTGTCCTCAGAAACGCCCAGCTGTGACCCCTGTTCGTTTCAATTTGGGGACTACACCAGCACGAGCCCCACCTGCAGGACAAGGCCGTGGGACACCTCAAGTCCCAAGGACTCCGCAAGGGATGAATAGAGGACATGTTAATCATATTATCTGCAGGCGACCAGATGCACCGGGCGTAGTTCGGGTAAGTTTCTTGTCAACTCGAGACACGCATCGACTATTCGATTCGGAGCTTCACATTCTTTTATTTCCAAAGGGTTTGTTGAAAGATATAATTGGGATGCACATTTGTTAAAGAACCATATGTTAGTCCAATCACCGGGAAAAGAAATGAGAACTAATACAGTTTGCCCTAGAACAACTGTAGATATAAATGGAGTCAAATTCCTAGCGAATCTTATTATTATAGATTCTAATAGCCTAGATGTAATACTTGGTATGGACTGGTTAACCAAGTATAAAGGGCAGATAGATTGTGCCAACCGTGCTATTACTCTTACCAATTCCGAAGGAATCCAAGTAGAGTGTAAGCCGAGTTTATCCTCGAGGATTGGATGTGGGCTGAATAGCTTGAAAGGGATAACTCTGGAAAAGGTACTTATAGTAAAAGAATATCCAGATGTGTTTCCTGAAGATTTACCAGGAATGCCACCAGATAGAGAAGTTGAATTTGTTATTAACTGTAACCTAACAGCCCCAATTTTCAAGAGACCTTACCGGATGTCTGCCAATGATCTAGCAGAAGTCAAGAAGCAGATTCAAGAACTACAAGAGAAAGGTTTTGTCAGACCAAGTTCTTCGTAATGGGGAGCACTAGTACTTCTAGTGTAGAAAAAGGATGGCAGTCTACGTATGTGCGTGGACTACAGAGCTTTGAATGATGCAACAATCAAGAACAAGTACCCTCTGCCCATGATAGATGACCTATTTGATCAGTTAAAAGGATCATGTGTCTTCTCCAAGATTGATCTCCGATCTGGTTATCATCAAATGAAGATTAGACCGGAAGATATACCAAAGACAGCATTTGCTACACGTTATGGTTTATACGAGTATACGGTGATGTCCTTTGGCCTGACCAATGCTCCTGCATATTTTATGAATCTGATGAATAAGGTGTTTATGGAATATTTGGATAAATTTGCCGTCGTGTTCATTGATGACATTCTGATATATTCACGGAATGAAGAAGAACATGCCAAACATCTGAGGATAGTTTTGGAAAAGCTCAGAGAACACCACCTGTATGCCAAGTCAGCAAGTGTGAGTTCTGGTTAAAGAAAGTAGATTTCTTGGGTCATGTGATTTCTGTAGGAGGAGTATCTGTAGATCCTGAAAAGGTGAACAGATGTGCTTAATTGGACTCAACCCAAATCAGTAACAGAGATCAGAAGTTTTCTGGGTTTAGCTGGTTATTACCGTCGCTTCATAGAAGGATTCTCCAAGCTTGCAAGACCTCTCACCCAATTGCTAAAGAAAGAAAAGAAGTTTGAATGGAGTAAATCATGTGAAGACAATTTTCAAGAACTGAAGAAGAGGTTAACTTCTGCGCCAGTATTGACACTTCGAGATATCAGGAAGGATTTTGAAGTTTTCTGTGATGCATCCAGACACGGTCTGGGCTGTGTTCTGATGCAAGAAGGAAGGGTGGTAGCTTATGCTTCGAGGCAATTGCGCCCACATGAGCAGAACTACCCAACCCATGATTTAGAGCTAGTCATGTTGTGCATGCTCTAAAAATCGGAGGCATTATTTAATCAAGAACTTGTGAAATTTATACGGATCACAAGAGTTTGAAGTATATTTTCACTCAACGACCTCAATCGAGACGAGAAGATGGTTGGAGTTAATAAAGGATTATGATGTGGGATTCATTACCATCCGTGAAAGGCTAATGTAGTAGCCGATGCCTTGAGCGTAAAAAGCTATTGCAATAATCGATGATCAAAGACAACAACCCGCACTTCATGAAGAATTTCAGCGACTCAATCTAGAAGTAGTGGAGGAAGGATTCCTAACTACTTTGGAGATTCAACCAATTTTAGAGAACCAGATCAAGGAAGCCCAAAGAGAAGATAGTTATATCAAAGAAATCAAAGAGAATATGAAAAAGGGTAAAGCACCAAATTTTTCGAAGATGAAGAGGGTATCCTTTGGTTTGGAAAAGAATTCTTGTGCCAAAAGAAAGAAATAAAAGAGCTAATCTCGAAGGAAGCTCATGAGTCTCGATACTCAATTCACCCCTAAGCACAAAATGTATCAAGATCTCAAAGAAAGATACTGGTGGTCAAGTATGAAAAGGGAAATTGCCGAATATGTAGCCTTGTGTGATGTGTGCCAGCGAGTCAAAGCTGAACATTAGAGACCTGCTGGACTTCTGCAACCGTTACAAATACCTGAATGGAAGTGGGAAGAAATTGGTATGGACTTCATAACAGGATTGCCAAGAACCAAGTCGGGTTATGACTCAATTTGGGTTATTGTGGACCGACTAACAAAAGTTGCACACTTTATATCAGTGAAGACCACATACTCTGGAGATAAACTCGCAGAGTTATACATGTCAAGAATAGTTTGTTTACATGGAGTTCCAAAGAAGATTGTGTCAGATCGAGGATCACAATTCACATCAAGATTTTGACAGAGGCTGCATGAGATTTTGGATACAAATTTAAATTTCAGTACAGCATATCATCCACAGACCGATGGTCAAACAGAAAGAGTAAATGAAATATTGGAGGACATGCTGAGAGCTTGTGCCTTGGCAAATAAAGCTAGTTGGGATCAAAGTTTGTCATATGCAGAATTCTCCTATAATAACAGCTATCAATCTAGCTTGCAAATGTCTCCGTTTGAACTTTTGTATGGCAGAAAATGCAGAACACCGTTGTATTGGAAGGAAACAGGAGAAGGACAAGTATTTGGACCCGATGTGTTGAAGCAAGCAGAAGAACAAGTTCGTTTGGTGCAGGACAAATTAAAGACAGCCCAAGCAAGACAGAAAAGTTATGCAGATAATCGTCGAAGAGCGTTGGAATTTGCACCTGGAGATCATGTGTATCTGAAGGTTTCACCTCTCAAGGGAATACGTCGATTCAGCGTTAGCGGGAAGCTTGCTCCGAGATTCATTGGACCATTCCCTGTTTTAGCCAAAAGAGGAGAAGTTGCTTATCAGTTGAAGCTTCCACCTCAGTTGTCGAATGTGCACGACGTCTTCCATGTGTCTCAGTTAAGAAAATGTCTCAGAGTGCCAGAAGAACAAATGCCTTTAGAAGAAGTGACTTTGAAAGAGGACCTAACATATCCAGAGTATCTAGTCAAAATTTTGGATGAAGCAGAACGACGTACAAGAAACAAGAGCATCAAATTCTGTAAAGTACAATGGAGTAATCATTCTAAGTCTGAAGCAACTTGGGAGCGTGAAGAGGATTTAAGATCAGAGTTTCCCACCCTTTTTCCCGGTCCATCCGAATCTCGGGGTCGAGATTTATCCTAAGGGGGTAGGTTTGTAACATCCCAAAATTTTGCAAATCTTGAAAATTTAAATTCAAATTAATTATTTTAAAATATTTGGATCTTAATTGGACTTTTCTGAGTTTTCCAGATTTTAAAATAAATTTCTAGAATTAAAAGATATTTTAATATGAAAATATACTACCAAAATAACTTGGAAATATTTTTATCTAAACTCAAAATATCCCCAGAAACTTATATAAATTTTTCTAGAATTTTAAAATTTTATTTTGTATTTTTCTGAGCTTATTTGAATTTTCTAGGGTTTTCTGTAAATCAAAAATTAAAAATAAAAAATTAAAACTCCTCCCTCCGCTTCCGCCGCCACGTGGACGGCCGGATTGCCGCCCACATCGCCTCCGCCATCCCGCCTCCCTCCTTCCGCCCGCCACGTGGGCCGTGGGATCTGCCACGCCTGGCCCATCCCTCCGCCCGCTCTCTCTCTCTCTCTCTCTGCCTGGCCCCACATCATCTCTCCCGCCTCCTCTCCCATGCGTCGCCCGCGCCCACAACCGCCTCCTCCATTTCCGCCACCACCCTCTCTCGCGACGCCTCCCAACCTCCCCAACCGCCTCATGCCCCAGACACCCCTTCCCTGTGCCGTTTTTCCCCACTCCCACCGCCCCAAGCCGCCGCAACCGCTGCAACCGCCGCCACCTCTCCCCACGACGGCGAGGAATCGCCGCCACCACCTTTCCTCGCGCCTATATAAACCCTCCCGCACCCCATCACCCACTCCACCTCCCACCGCCTCACCATCCCTCTCCGCCCCTAGCGCCCGGCACCGTCTCGCCATCGCCGCCGCCGCCTCGACCTCCGTGAGGAATCGCCGCCTCGGGCCGTGCCCACCCGTCGCCACCCGAGCTTCACCGCCTTGATCCTCCTCCATCCCTTGGCCGCCCTTCCCGTCGAGAGACCGCCGCCGCGAGAGCTCCCGAGCCGCCGCCTCTCCTCGTCGCGGCCGCCTCCACTCGACGCCAAGCCCCATCCCGGGTGAAATGAACTCTGTCCACCCCTCTTCCTTCCCGCCTCTCCGGGCCGCCAGGCGCCGAGCGCCGCCGCCGCCGCCTTCTCTCACGGCCACCCCGTCTTGGCGTGGCGGCCAAGTGGCGCCACGTCCGCGCCACCTCGGCCCGGTGGCGGCCCGCGTCGGCGCCATGCGCTGTGATCGTCTTAGTGCCACCTCGACCTCTCGCTGGTCGTGGACCCGGTCCATGACCCGGGCCCATTGTCGATGAAACCTCCCGGGTCGACGTTACCGACGTCATAAACTCGATTTTCCCATTTAAAAATAATTCGGCCGAAAAGAAATTCCCCGCTGACGTCATAATTCAGAATTTCCTTTAGAAAAATAAATCCAAAAATCCAGTTTATTTATTTTAATTGTTTTCAAACTTCCCAAAGCCATAACTTTTTCATCCTAACTCCGATTGAGTCCATTCAAATTTTTAAATTCATCAAAAATTCTAATCTTTCCATTCCTACCATCTTTTCAAATTTTTGAAATTTATTTACAATTTAAATTTCAAAATTCAAACATCTCTTTCTCTCTCATTTTAACTCCGAATCAGTTGGAACTTTTTCCTAAACTTAACTAAATTAATAAACTACCTTTCAGTAATATAATTATGATATCTGTATTTTTATTTGTATTTATTTGTCTTTTGTGTCCTCGTTTTGCGCGTAGAATCCGACCTGATCGAAGAGTTCGCAGATCCGCAGCCAGAGAATCAAGAAATCACACACGAAGGCAAGTCTCCTTTGACCATCTTGAACCTATGATTGCGAAATGTTTTTGAATATTTTAAATTTATTGCATTTGCTATGTTACATAAAATGCTAATTTTTGTCTTAAGGTATTATATATCCCAATTATTGTTATGCCCTCGATTGAACTTTGAATACCATGTACCCTTGTAACCCTAGGATCACCTTTGTCTCAATAATGAGATTATTATAAAACTTTAGTAAATATTGTAGCAGTAGTAAAATGCTTAGACATGCTTTATAACCTTTGGTAACCTTGGAATGAGAAATGTTACTCCAATGATCTAGACTTCTGGTTATTCAGAATCGAATGGCAAATGGTGTTGCCTCTGTTCATGTGAAATGAATTAAATTGTGAAAATTGTTTTAGACCAGGGCGGATGGTTGGTTTGGATTGGTGCGGTTAGCACGAGATCTTGAAAAGTGTATGTTCCACCCTAGTCAATTAAGGACCGACGCTTGTGTTTGTCCAGTCTGAGCACTACCGTACAACCACATGTCTATATGGGTACGACCTAGCTGATTAACTTATGATAGACTAGTTTAGGTACCACCAGTGGAAAGTGGGTGCCAGGGTTACTAGTTATTCACAGTGAGGGACAGGGTTACTGTACTCATATGGCGCAAGAGGGGGCTTCTGGCTGTGGTGGATTTAACCCTCCAGCGGTGAAACCTCAGCGGGTGGTGTCTAGCTAGACTAGAGTAAGGTAAAGGCTTTGTGATGAATTATCTGGGTCTCATGCCAAAGGAAGCGTGTTGACTAATAAGATAATTTATCTCTTGTGGGTAAAGTGTACAACCTCTGCAGAGTGTAAAACTATTCAAATAGCCGTGCCCACGGTCAAGGGCGGGCAAGGAATGCTTTCACATGGTAGAGCTTTATTTTTGGTTTAAAACAAAGTTTTGGGAATCCGAGAGTGGATGGAACTCTCGGGGAATTTGCCCTGGTGGTTGGAACCCGTAGAATCAAACTTGGTGGTGGAATCGTTATGATTAAAAATGCTTAATGATTTTAGTTTGAGTAAACACTTTAGTTAAACTATCGCCTTCAAAAACGGTTATTGGTATTGGAAATAAAATGTTGCTTTGTGCAAAAGAGCCATATAACCTCCATTGTGAAGCCTTGCATCTAATGCATTTTTCCTAAGACTTGCGGAGTACTTTATGTACTCACATGCTACACCTAAAATATATCTCAGAGGAGTATGAAGCTCAAGAAGGAGACTACGACTACTCATGGGTGGATTTGATGAAGGATTTCCAGACGTTTAGGTCGCGCTCCCCAGTCAATTGCCTGTGGCGTATTGATAGGATTTTATCAATGTTTAATTTGCTTCCGCTGTGTTTGTTTTTTTTTTGTGAGGTCTAGAAACCTCGTTTGTGATGTAAGACCTTTGGTCAGTACTCTCTTTAATATTGTAATATTCGTCTTTCGAAATGTAATCATCACTGTTTAACTGTGTGCACTAGCTTTGATCCGGGACTAGTCTTTGTAATACACGAGGGTCGGTTGGTGTCGAGGTCCCGACGGTATACTTGTTTGTCTGACGGTTGAAAATCGGCACAAAAACTGAACCAGCTCTCGGCTGAAATCTGCAATTAGAAGACTGAAAAATGAAATGACAAAACTGAAAATAGCAGTTTCAGTAAGTATATATGAATTGCAGAAATCGGAAGCTGCAACAGGAAATATGAATGCCACACAAGCAGCTGACAGGACAAACCAAAATAGAAAGCATCAACAGAACTCGGCCAAGAATGACTAAAACCAAAAGAGAGGTTCAATGACAGAGAAAAGTATTGACTGCAAAAGACACACTAAAGGAAGAAAGACATAACTGAAAGATGCGCGCCGTGGAAGACAACGGGACTTGGCGTCTCACAGATCTTCCTTCCGGGCACCGACCGATTGGGCTCAAATGGGTCTTCAAGCTGAAGAAGGACGCCACGGGAGCCATCGCCAAGCACAATGCCCGCCTTGTTGCAAAGGGGTACGTGCAGCGTCAGGGAGTGGACTTCGACGAAGTTTTTGCGCCGGTTGCCAGGCTCGAGTCCGTGCGACTCTTGCTTGCTATGGCGGCGCCACGAGGATGGGCCGTTCACCATCTCGACGTCAAGTCGGCTTTCCTCAACAGCGTGCTCGAGGAAGAGGTATATGTCACTCGGCCCGGGGTTCGTGGTGACGGGGCAGGAACACAAGGTATTGCGTCTAGACAAGGCGCTGTACGGATTGAGGCAGGCTCCACGGGCCTGGTACGCGAAGCTCGATGATTCTCTATTGACGCTCGGCTTCCACCGATGTGAGTCTGAGCATGCGTTGTATGTCCGTGGCACGGGCAAGCAGCGGCTCCTCGTCGGGGTCTATGTGGACGATCTTATCGCCACTTGGAGGAGACCATCGGAGATCGCAAAATTTAAGAAGGAGATGATGATGCGTTCAAGATGAGTGATCTCGGATTACTCACCTTCTACCGGCATCGAGGTAAACCGAGAGAGGACAGCATCACATTGTGCCAGCGGGATACGCAAGGAAGATACTAGCTAATACCGGGATGACGGATCGCAACCCCGCCACATTCGATGGAGCCCGGTTCAAGGCGAGCAAGGTGAGCTCGGCGCCTCTTATTGACGCCTTCTGAGTATCGACGCATCGTCGGGAGTCTCGGTACTTGGTACACACTCGCCCGACATCGCCTTCTCTGTTGGATATGTCACCGGTTCATGGAGGCACCAACGACCGAGCATTTGGCGGCGGTCAAAAGATCCTACGGTACCGGCGGAACAATCCAATTCGGTGTTGTTTTGGTGGGGATTGAGATGCCGACGACTCGTCGGCTCTGACGACGATGACATGGGCGGCGACGTCGATACAAGGAAAAGCACCACCGGCGTCTTGTTCTTTTCGGAACAAGCCCGGTGACGTGGCAATCGCAGAAGCAAAAAGTTGTGGCGCTCTCGTCCTGTGAAGCAGAGTACATCGCTGCCACTTCAGCTGCGTGCCAGGGGATTTGGTTAGCTCAACTGCTTGGCGAGCTCCGGGACAAGCAGGCCGAAGTCGTCGACCTGAAGATGGACAACAAAGCAGCCATCTCCCTCAGTAATAATCCCGTGTTTCATGAACGTAGCAAGCATATCGACACTAGATATCACTTTATCCGTGACTGCGTGGACAGTGGAAAGATCGACGTCAAGTTCGTCGGCACTGAACTTCAGCTCGCCGATATCCTGACGAAACCGCTTGGGCGAGCAAGACTTCAGGAGCTCCGTGCAAAGATTGGAATGATTGACTCTTATATTGCACGCAAAGTTTAAGGGAGTGAATTGATAGATGTCATAAACTTTGCATTTCAGTTTTACGTTTCAGTCTGCAGTCATTGTTTACGTTTCAGTCTGCAGTTAGTGCTTGCATTTCAGTTTTACGTTTCAGTCTGTAGTTAGTGCTTGCATTTCAGCTGTCAGTTAGTACTTGCGTTTCAGTTTTCAGTTTTTAAAGCCATCATGGTTCAGTTTGTAGCGAGGCACTAATGTGATCATTTATGGTTGATGTTAACTTTTCCTATAAATAAAGAGAAAACCCAGAAAAGCTGCGGCAGTATTGAGCAGCACAAATCAGTTTGTCTCCAGTGTCATCCAGTGATCGCGTTGTGTATTCCCGTTGCTTGAATTGCTCTGCGGGAAAGACTCCAGTGCTGAGTTTTCTTCAGATACTGCTGCTCACCCGACAACGCTCTTCAGCTGTGTTTTCTACAGACGCTGTCTTTTGCAGACGGAGTGTCATTGATCGATCGCGAGTAGCTCTAACATTTCGGGAGCAGCAAGAGCCAAAAAGGATTGACAATACTCGGCACAAAACAAACAGAAGGCAGAGCAAGACAGAGGCTGGCCGAAGGGCTGAAGACAGAGGATTCACAGCCGGCCTGAAACTCTGAAGAAAACATAGAACAATAATTACTGTTGGGGCGCCGAGGACAGAAGAATGACAAAACAAATACTTTTCTTCTCAGTTCAATCGACCAGCTACCATCTAAACAGTGAAATGCATTAGAAAGAAGAGAATACAGTCAAGTAGCAGCTTAACTGAGAATCTGAACATAACAGGGAAAACATAAGATAAACCAAATTCTACACAGCTTGTGATTCACCGTGCTTTTGACCATGAAACTTGGAAACTAGCAGGGAGATGATCTCAGAGGAGAGAACCATACCCCAAACTTAGCTTTGCACCTAGAAAATCAACAGAGCAGAAATCCCCTGACATCAAACCCTAGAACTCACAAAACAGGGAAGTTGAGCTGCATGGCAGAGAGAAGAAAATACCCAGTAGTTCTGATTTTTGCTCTTAAGGAATGGAATGACCAAATGGTCTTGAGTTAAATTTCCAGCACGGAGCAGAAATCAGAGGATACTCTTCTCAAGAATTTATCTCAGAAAGACAAGAACAGAGACGAACTGAGAACAAAGCCGAGGAAAAGAAAAACAGGAAAACCAAAAACACAGAGAATGAAGTAGCAAGAACATCTCAACCACAGTTCATTTCATATTGATTAAGAGACAAGAATAATTACAAAGGATTTTTCTTACAGCCATCTCACACCTCAAGAACACATACTCAAAACAGGAACTCACACGAGAGACAAATCAAGAAAGCAACACTGCCTACGCAGACATGGGAGCAGAAAAGTAAAACCAACTCTCTGTTCACCTCACCAACTCCTCAACAAAACAAAAGAGAAAGGAACCCAAAGCAAAAGCAAATCCTAAAATCCATACCAACCACCAGGGAACACCCCTCTATTATAGTCTTCTATTTCGGGTTTACAATTTACTTTGCCCGCTAATTCTCAGCGCTTTACCCATCAGCCTCAACTGAATCCGCTTCCATTTTGCAGCCTTACGCATTTTACCGAAATGCCCCTGCTGCACCTTCCTGGAAGCTTCCTCTTTTCTTGTCGATCACGCACGACTGCACCTGACTCCGACCGACTGGACCTCGACTGCTCCATAAGTCTAGTCCCAGTCCTCTCCACCGCATCTCGATCGCACTGCATCGACCATTTGGACCTCGACTCCTCCACGAGTCTAGTCCGGTCCACCTCGCCGCCCCGTCGTGTCCACCTCCGGCGACTCCAGCTCGGTTCCTCGTTCCGGCTCGCAACCACCTCAGCAACCTCGATCATCTTTGGCGTCTCTGACCGTCTGGACCTCAACACCTCCTGTGCCTAGTCTTGGTCCTCCCATGCCTCACCATGACCTAGCTCCAAAGTCCTGCAGCCACACAGACAAGCAAACCGTCACATAGCACCGCACGAAACTGCATAATCATCATTAACCACAATGAAACATACTCAAACACAAAATAGTCCAAACGACTGATCGAGAAAAAGAACAATCGTCCTAAGCACACCCGACCGCGTTCGACTAAGTCCAACCGAACCAGACTACGCCATACACCGACTTGGCGCGAACCAACCAGACCAAACTCAAACTTTCCAGAACACGAGTCAATTAATCATCACAAACATGGGAACACCTCAACATGGTCTCCCAGCCTCTATCAAGCATCTGCCCGGAGCAAGAGCAGCACGCATCATCAGAACACATTGGGCAATCCCACTTTATTCATGCCAAGGGGCGGGGGCCATAAGGCGCCAGCTTACAAAAATGAGTACATAGCAACGTATGCCTACACACCAGACCCCGGCATCACACCTGTGGGTCCGCACTGTACCCAAGGGAGGCGGCACCGTCTTTGTTGCGCTGTGGAACCTCGTCGAGCCATTGGCGCAGATCCTCCCTCTGGCAAAGATCGCCGCAGATGCCACCTTTGCCGCGTCCTCCCCGATATAGCCCCATATCCGGTCGTAGAAGGCCTGGACGGCGGGCCAAGCGTCATAACGGCACGGACATCACCCCGCTCGGTGGCATCTCAGGCGGGGTCGACCAACCCATCAATGTGCCGGCATCCTCGGCTACGGAGCATGGCAAGGGTGACGCAAGTGCTAGCGATGCCATAGTGGTTGCTGAAGGCTTTGGTGGTGCGGAGGGCGAGGCCCGAACCCTCTCCAATTTGTCGAAGCGTTCGCTCCAGGTCCTCGGGGCCGAACGTTAGGGCTGACACTTCAGCACAAAGCTCTTTGAGGGCATCCTCTAGAGACTCCATTGCCCCCCATGCTGCTACCGAGGTGTCACCAAGAGTTCGGTTCTTGTCCCCAAGGGATGCAGTGAGCTGGGCCTTCTCCTCCAGCGCCGCAATCTGCTGAAGCAAGCCATCGCGCTCTTCCGCCGTGGCACACTGGGCCTCCGCCGTGGCACGCTGCGCTTCCACCGCCGCATACTGCACCTCCATAGCAAGTATCTGCGCATCAGAAATCGCCCTCGTGCTCTCCGTCTCCAGCAAACGGATGCGCTTGTCCTTCACGGCATGAGCCTCATCGGCAGCTCGTAGCCGGCCCTCCAGCACCCTCCGCTCACAGATACACGCCTCTTCCAGGGCTCGGCTGAGAGAAAGGGTCTGCAAAGTACGACGCTTAGCGAAGTCCCAGACAGCAGCATAAGTTGTGAACCCAAGCACTTACCCTCATCTCCGAGGCCTCCAGCGCACTCGCCAAGAGCTCCGTCCCGCACGACGACGCCGTCGATCTATCTTGCCGAGTCGGCCACCAGCGACCCGTGGAGAACCCAAAGCATCTCTGGCCGGCGAATAAAGTCGGAGACAGCCGGCCATTGAGCCTCTACGCCAACAACTTCGAGACCGTCAGCCTCTGGGCAGGAAGACCGGAGTCTTCGTGGCCATCTCCGTTGCTCGATCCTTGGCCGCGTCTGAGAGACCTTGTCTAGCCTGATGTCAACAACGGAATGAGCGAGCAAATCGGAGATGACCGTGATGTCGCGAGGGGCGAAAGAATTGCGCCTACCTTCGATACCCTCAGCCGATGTACGGGGAGGTGTTAGCTCTGTCTCGGTTGGCACCATAGCATGGGGAGGTGTCCGCCTCGCCTCGATTTGGGCTGCGAGGGCTTCATCCGCGCTGGGGGGTGAGTTCCCCCTTGTCCTGGACAGCTTCCCCATCGGACTGCAAGTCCCTAGCGACACCGCCCGCCACGTTGAACCTCTCCGAGGGGGAGGGCGGTTGTATCCGGGGGCGCTTCGCTCTCGGATACTTTGGCGACGCTTCCTCGACCGCGACGGTCAGTGCAGGCAATAAGCCCTCGGCGACCGATGCAGGCGATGAGGCCTCACCATCCTGGGCGTCGGTGCCATCTCCTGCTTCTCAGTATACCGGAGCCCCTCCCGAGGCGGTGTGCTCCTCCTCCTCCTCCGAGCCGCCGTGTTCAGGCCCAGCGACGACCATGCCTATGTGATTTCAAATTGTTATTTCAAAATTTCAGTAATAAAAAAATATTAAATCAATTTAATTTAAAATAAAAATAAGTGTTCTTTGGTTGCATAAATTTTGAGAGTTTGGTTTTGCCTTTTTTAGCCTTTTCAAAAAGGTTTTTCTTAAAAGTAATTTTACTAAAAACATAAAACTATTGTCAAGTAAAAGGTATTTGAAAATTATTGTAAAGAAAATATTTCAAATTAAGTATTTGAAAGCATTTAGATTTTATTTGGATTTTCTGTGATTTTTTGGAGTTATTTGGAGTTATTTGGATTTTATTTCCAAAGCCTAAAAGCAAGAAAATATATTTTAATATTTTATTAAAACTAAAAACAATTTATTTTAGCCTTTCATAAGCTTCCCAAAATTTTATAGCAATTTAAAGATTTTCTAAAGATTTTAAAATCAACTTTAAAGCTAAGCGGTATTTTTGTAAAAAGTAAAAGAGCAATTTTGAGTTGAAAATATTTTAGAAAGTCTAAAATATTTTATAGAATTTTGGGAGTTTTCTGGAATTAAAAATAAAATTTGGAAGTTAAAAAGGTATTTTATAAAATATTAAAAGGCCAAAATGAATTAAAAATATTTTTCCTAAGTATAAAATAGCTCCAGAATTTTTCTATGATTTTTCTGGAATTTTTAAACAATATTTGCTATTTTCCAAGTATTTATAAATATTCCTTCTATTTTCGAAATTTAAATCGAATTTAAAATCCGGATTAATCTCGTCTTGAACACGTGTCACCCGAGATTAAATCTGCCTTTTCCTCGATTTAATCCCGGCCGTCCGTGGCCACTTAAACCCCGACGGTCGAGATCCTTCCCTTCCGCCACGTGTCGCAAATCCGGCCAACATACCCCTTCATCTCCCTCCTCTCTCACCGCCATGCGAGACCCACATGTCATATCTATCTTCCTCCTCCTCTTCTTCTTCTTCCCTCCTCTCTTTCTTCCACACAAGCCATGGCGCGCTCTTTTCGGTTCTCCGGCCCTCCCGCCCGTCGCCACCCTCGGCCTCCCCACGCCGCCCTCGCCGGCCACAATCGCCCGCCTCGCCTCCTGCTCTCCCAAGCCACCGCGGCCGTGGTGCACCATTAAAGCTCGCCTCGAGCTTTGTCTTGCCGCCTCAGCTTCCAAAATTTGCGCCTCGGGCCCTCCTCGCCACACCCGCCCGGCCATTAATGGCCCCATCCCGTCCGCGTTCCACCGAATCGGCTCCCTTCCGGAATTCATGAGCCCTCATTCGGCATCCTCACCCCCGCCTCCCTTTCCTCCTCGGTAGGAGTCCATGCCGCCGGAGCTCCTCCTCCCGTCTTGTGCGCCGTCTCCCTTCTCTCCTCCTCCTTGCCGCCTCCGGCCACCCCGAGGCCCCCGACCGGTGAGCCCCGAGTTCCCCGCCATCTCCTCTCCCATGGCCCCTCGTGGCCGGCGAGCCCTCGGCCCGGAGAGCCCGTCGTCCGTCTGCCTGCAGGCCGCCACGTCACCCGCCACATCGCCGCCTCGCCCGCGCGGGCGCCACGTGGCAGCGCGTGGCCGCCACATCGGCAAGCGTCCATGGACCCGGTGCCGTGAACCCGGCCCACATGTCAAAATCTATTTTCCTCAAAAATTCAAAATTTCTTGGCGTTAGCATTGCGTCATAATTCTCTTTTCTTTATAAAATAATTCGGCCGAAAATTAAAACCCTGCGGCGTCATAAATCTCTTTTTCAGTATAAAAATAAATCAGAAAAATCAGCCTTTTTCTTTTTCTCTCTTTTAATCTTCCAAAGGCCCGTATTTACTCATTTTAACTCCGATTTGAGCCGTTCAAAATTTTAAATTCTTCTAAAATCTTAAACTATTCAAATAAGTACTCTTTTTTAATTTTTGAATTTTATTTGAATTTTGGTTCTTCGCGTATAGATTTTGGTGATCCGAACCCAGTCTGCAATCAAGGCAAGTTACACCTTTGATCATGTTGATCCCCATATCTAATATTATTTATATTGTTTTTAAATTATTATGCATGCTTACTTTTATTTAAGTTAGTTTAAAATTCAGTTTTGAACTATAGTTATACCCAAATTCCTTGGACAGCCAAATTTGACATTAAATGCCATTACACCTTGTCAACCCTAGATAAAACCTAGTTGGTACAATAGCACTAACTAGAAATTTGGTAAAAATGCTTAGCCATGCTTAAATTATTCTGGTTTGGGACAATCTTTCACATAAAATGATAAACTTTTATCTTGTATTCTTGACTTTGGTGAGTCAGAAATGTTTATAAAATTATTTCCAAATAAAGTATAAAATTGGTTTAGACTTAGGCAAATGGATAGAGTGGTGGGTGCTTCCTGGCATGCATTGTCGTTTGGTGACACAATGTTGATTGCCAGGCACGAGGGGTTTGTGGTTAGTGCCTAAGTCAGTAAAGGACCGGTTTGTGAGCTACTATTGCAAAGCCCTTTTCGTACTACCACAAGTCTAGTATGGGACAGACCTGGCCGAATAATTTGTGAAGTTCCAACATGATCTCGCTATAGGTGAATGTGGGCGCGTGTGTCGTGAGAAGTCTCACATGTCACAAGAGGGGCGCCCGGCATGTGGATTCATCTTGTGGTGAAACCTTAGTGGCGGCGTGATTATGTTGGCAATGGATCATTGTAAAGGCTTTGTTATGATTTTCTCGATCGCATGCGCCTAAGGAAGCGTGTAGTGGCCGACAATATGAGATTATCATATCTTGTGGATAAAGTTGTACAACCTCTGCAGTGTATAACCTATCACGGATAGCCGTGCCACGGTCATGGGCAAGGCGAGTAAAGTTTTTCACGGATTAGATTTTGATTTTCAAAATGTTTTATGAAAACTTGTGGATGGATGGAATCCATGAGAGAATTTGGAAAACCTTGTGGATGGATGGAATCCATGAGAGATTTTGGAAAATAGTATGGATGGATGGAATCCGTACGAGTTGGTTTTGGAAAAGTTGGTCCGGGTGGGATGCCCGTGAATAGATTAGTGTTTGGTTGGAGCCTGCACTAACGTTACTTATGTTGATTACAATGTTGTTTTAATTATTGTATCAAATTCAGCTTTCATACTTACTTTATGATATTTGCTTCAATGTTGCCTTTTATGCAAACTAACCATATTATGTCTTCCTTTGATATTCCATATGCATGCATTAACTCTGTTAAACCTCCTGGTGTAACTTGTGGAGTACGTTTGTACTCATGTTGCTAAATTTAACTCTTTCAGAGAAAGCCTTCGACGACTTGGTGAGGATTACGACTAGGCCACGTCTTCTGATCATTCGCCTTTTGGGAAGGTGGATGAAATTTCTTTCGCTTATGTTTTCTTCCGTTGTTATCTTCATTGCTATTGTAAACTTTGGCCGTCAGGCTTATATTTAGTTAAATAAAATTTATCATTATGCATGATAGTTGTCTTTGTTCTGCTGTGTGCACTAAGCTTTCCTGGGATAGTGCGATTAACACAGAGGGTTTCGGAGTTGTTACTCTGGGTCCCGACATGCCCCCAGCCTCGGCAGCAGTCACTAGAGATGCTGCCGGCGGGCTGGAGGAGGCGGCAGGAGAACGGGCCCTGCGCCGAGAGGGAGACGCCCCTACCATGTTGTTGCCATCACAGTGACGAGTCCGAACCGGTGCCAGCGCTACGCGCTCCGGTATGGGGATGTCTAGAGCTTCGCATACTCGGTTTATCTGCCCTAGTTTCGCCGAGGCGGTCGCGGCTTCGCGCAGCTCGTGCTCCTTGGCCGTGTATGGCCCAAGGAACGCAACTACCGCGCGCTCCGCATCCTCTAGCAGAAACCCTACAGTGCGAGCGAGGCATCGTTCATATATATATATATATATATATATATATATATATATATATATATATATATATATATATATATATATATATATGCATGTGCGTAGCCTAGGGCGAAGAACTTACGAGGAGGAGGGCTTGGAAGAGAAGACACCATCCTGTCGGATGGGACCTCGCTGATGCTTCCACCGGCAGGAAAGCGGCGGCACTCCATACATAGTGAACTCCTCGGCGAGGTCGCGCATGTTGAACCGGGGGTGGTGCCGGCAAGCCTCTGCACCCGCTGATCGTCATCGCCCTTGGGCCCCACATTCGACGAGCTATTGAAAGATATCAGCCGTCCCCGGCATCAAAGACCACTGGTGCTTGTCACGCGGTGGTAGAACCACCGCCGCGTCCAGCCGGACCAACACAGGGAAGATCTTCGTGCATTGCGACCTCAAGACGAAGTTGACGCTGCTGAAGTTCGACAACGCCCCCCTTCGAGCTTCTCCGGCTGGCAGTGCGCATCATGAAGCAAGGCGAACAGGCTCACGCTGGGATGGACACCTTCTGTCCAAGCCGCCCAAGCATAAATAGCTAGGCGAACTATGGCATTTGGGGTCAGTTGCACCAACTCCGGTTCATACGTGCGGAGGACCTCGCCGATGAAGAGCGTCGCTGGTATCTGGAGCCTGACCTCGAAGTATGCGACAAAGATGATTCCTCCGGGTGTGGCTCCGCCTCGTCGCTGGCTGGCAGGCGAACCGCATCACGGTCCTCCAGCCTCTTCTCCTGAAGGAGAGACCGGATCGTCTCCTCCGTTACGAGACTCAGCCCTAGCACACGGGAGCAGCGGCCTCCCGCCTTCGCCCTGGCCTCCCATCGCTTGTTGGCCTGCGATGGCTCGTGAACCACCAGAGAGTATTCTGCTGAGGGCGGCGGCGTACCACGCTGGCTAGGCGAGGCGCTGCAGCTGGGCCGGTGAGTGAGATCATCGTGGCAAGCCATTCGCCCCTCGAAAGCGCAAGATCAAATGAATAGGGGGAGAAGCAGATCGCGCTAGCAAGCGGGAAGAGAAGGGAGCAAATCAACGGCAAGCGAGCAAATGAGCAAATGGGGAGAAGATCGCATGGCGGTAGCAAGGGTATATAAACCCTTCTCACCTCCCCCACACCTCCCCCACAATCGGGAAGGCAACCGGCAGGAGCCCAGCGGTTCGGCTCCCCACCATCGGGAAGCGTAACCGCTGGTAGCTAGCGATGTGCGATCGCGAGCCGCTGACGAGCACGGCGCCAGGAGTTGAGGGGTAGGTGAGGTGTGAATTGATTAGGGAAGATGAACAAAGAAAAAAGGGTCAGGAGATAGATGGGTCGACTGGTCAAACAAGGGCTGCGGCATCCAAATCCTTACCACGACGTCTTCTTGCTATGCTGCCAAAGGTGGGAGGGCTGAATCCTGTGGCACACAATGGGGAGGTTGGAACTGGCTGTGGCATGGCTTGAGAGGTTGGAATCGCAGAGGATAGGGTTTGAGGCGGAGCGGAGGGGAGAGGAAGGGGATGGCGAGCATCGGTTAGGGTAGAGAAGTTCGTGGGGAGGGGGGAACAAGAGGTAGTGCGGTTGGGGTGGGAAGCCGCTTGCAGTTCACTTGTTTTCGTGTGGTCGTGAGTAGTGAGGTGGCTGCGTAAGTAGGAAAGAGCACCCAGATTCTTCCTGGTAAGATCGGACGGCTATAAAGAGGTAAGTGGAGGATACATCGATGACCACCAACTTGCATTTTTAAGGAGTAGAGATATGACTTAACTAGTTCGCTGAGCTTGAATCAAGTCTAGCACATTGTTGAATGTGCTTATATGTGCTTATTAGATCCACCTGAGAAGGAGCAACAAAAACTAATCCCTCCATTCTTTTTTAAATGATGATTTTGATTTTTCACATTCTACGATACATGACTTTAATCATTACATTTTATAACTTTAATTTATTATATACTAATAACATTATAATATTATAAAAGTATTTTAATGAAAAATCTAATAATATAGTGTTAGAATAGTCCCATATTGGTTATGAAAGGGCAAATAATCTAACTTAAAAGTGGAGAGTCTCTCACTTACAACCTAGCTTTTGGGAATGAGAAAACTCTTACGATCCAATAAGTAGTATCAGAACCTAGTTCTAATATCTCTGATCCAATGAACACTAGTTTTCATATTGCTAATCTAGATAGATCTATACATATTAGTGGTTAAAATAGTTTAACAAGACTAATTCTAGGTTAAAAAAGAACAGAGAGAGTAACACCGTAGTATTCATTGAGTTCACAAACATTTTTGCAATTTTGGCATGCAAAGCTTTCGACATGTTAGCGTCATTGCGTGGTTAGTAGTCCACAGCAATGAATAGTTGAAAACTAAACCTCGACTTGCTTTGAAGTTAGTGCTTTTCAGCTTTTTAGGAGAGCATTGTATGACATCTTTTTTTTAAAAAAAAAACTAGAAGCAAGTTCAATTGCCTCAAGATAAATTGAAATTCACACAAATTTAAAGTCCTACATACTCCCTCCATTTTGCTATATTTGTCTATAGCCTTAGGAGTATCTATTCCAATATATGTGTTCGTTGAGAGAATCTATATTGTAGTTATTGCAATTTTGCACCCATTATCTCTACTTAAATGCTTTGACAAAATTAGGAAGTTGTGTTATGTCATTTAATAGAAGTATGTATGATTATTTCTCATTAACTACTTTTAGATTTAGTTCTTTTTATAAGTGTGTATGATAGCATATGGATAAATATAGCGAAAGGGTAGGAGTAAACTATGACTTTGTGATAAAAATCAAGTTAGGGACATTGCTCGCTCTTCCTTCCAGATTATCCACTTCATCGGCATAAAGAGGATCAATAAAGTGGATATATAGAGATGGTGGGAATCTGAACAACTACGAGGAAGTAATGTTAAAGGAACAATGTGTGCATGGAGGCACTTAATGCAGGTTACCCAAATTTAGACCAGTGGATTCACTTTTTCTTTTCTTTCCCCTTTCCTTCTCTCTCTTTTCGTTCTCAGGAGAATTGACCTCAAACCTGAGACATGAATCTGCACAATTACTCCGAGTGAGTTATTTTAATTACTCCTAATTAAGTCCTCACATCTGGTGTAGGTTATTCAAAATTTAGATGAAGACTGATGTATATGGAATATGCATCCAACTCTGAATTTTGGTAGTTTAGTTCACTTTAGAACTCAAACAACCTGTTTTTATAAACTAGCAGCACGGCTAGTCTTGTCCTTGATATATCGCTTCAGTGGGAGAACATGGCTTACACTTAATGGCGTTTTCTTTTCTCCTAAATCCTAATGACCATGGCTGCGTATTCTCGGAAAAAGGAAGTAGTGGCATGCCAGTTGCATGCCTCACTCTCGCTCCAGAGCAGTAGCTCAATGCCCCAACTGATCAACCATAGAGACGGAAGGGGAGATTGTTGCAGAGTGCAGAGACTTGTATGGGACTGCCTACAGTGGCGGATCTAGAATTTTAACGTGTCCCAGGCTGAATTTTAGCAGTTTAACATCCAAAACTAACACCAATTTATAGCCATATAAAAGTACATCATAAATGCATATGAAAATTTAGCTCAATTATTCAACATAAAACATAAAAAGAAAAATATGGCAAAAACTAAATAATATAGCATAGTAGAGATACATTTTGAGTACCTAAATAATGAAGATTTACTCTCTGTACTATCTCACCATATCTTCATTCAAAGTAGGACAAGAACTAGAATCTACAAAGATAACATATGAGAATAAATCAAACAGGTATATAAATAAATACGAAGAACATGAAGTTTACATTTATAAAAAACTAACTTACCACTAACACAAGATAGTTGTTCTTACATGACCTCATCCCTTGAAAATACTCTAAAATCTTATCATCATTAATTGTTGCAAATATGTGTGGCTCAATATAGCATACCATGCTATGGTTCATCCACTCATCATTTATCTTATTCCGTAAATCAGTCTTATAATCTTCATAGCCGAGAAATCTTTTTCTATAGTTGATATTGCCACTGGTAAAATCAAGGCCAATACAATAAAATGATATACCAATAGAAAAATTATGTGCCTATCAGTCTGGACCATCTTTACAGCAAGATTTCCAAGGTCAATGTATTTTGCAAAATCTAGATTATCTCTCATATCAGGAATAAATGTATCAAGTAAGTCTCTAAGGACTACACAATCATATTGGGAGAAGTCAGCAGCATACATCCTAGCAAGTTCAATTAATTTGTCTTCATCAAAGTTGGCAAAAGAATTCTTTAGATCAAGACAAGCAATGCACCTCAATAACTGAGTTGATATTTCAGCAAAGCGATTATTCAATTATTTGGTCATACACCATAATAAATATTTCACAATGAAAATGATCATAGTAAGTTATTATCTGACCATCATGACCCCTTGAACGACCCCTAACCGATATTGTATCATACATATTTGGCACAATGATTATATGTTGGAGACTAAAGGTATTTGCCTCTTCGAAAAGATCATCCCAACCATTATTTCTTATTACCTTAATTGTAGCTACTAACCATGAAACAACAACCATTTGCTCTTTAATAGATGCATTGCGGGCCTCGTCAACTAGTATGGCAAACTGTCTATCCCCAATATCATCAATAACTGCATTGGTGGTCTCTTCTATATAAGCTTTGCACAACTGCTTTTGTATATGGTGTAAAGTTATTAAATGGTTCATAGGAACATTGTCAACCAATTTTACAGCTATTCATCATTCGCTTTATACCATTTCACTATTTCTAGGAAGTTCATCCTATTGTTTGAGTTAGAAGACTCATCATATCCACGAAAAGTAAGAGCTTGCAATAGAAGAAATTTTGCAAAGCCTAACATAATAGTAAGGCATGATTTATATTCTTTCTCATCCTTCTTGGTGGCAATAGCCATCACATAATCCACACCCTGTTCTGATTTTTGAAAGCCTCGCAATGTTTTCTCAATTTATTGTGATAACTATAGACGTTACCAACATGTACATCAAAAATATTTAATTGTATTCTTCCAATTAATAAACCTTACCCTTGTGAAGGATTCAATATCATAGTTCTCAGCTCTTGGTTGCTTAAAGAGGAAACAATAAAAATAAAAGGCTACATCTTTAGCAATACTATATTCCAACCAATTATATCTTTCAAATCATGATTTTTGAAAGCTCCCCCTCTGGTTCCCATACTTGTTATGTGGAAATTTATAATCAATTTGTTGGCATGGATCTATTTGCAAATACTCTCTTCTAGCAATATTTTTGATATCCACATCCAAATCCTCAATTGGTTTTCGGAGCCCAAGATCAATAACAATCTCATCCAAACTAAGTACAACATGAGGAATATTTTGATTGTATTTATGTTAAAAAAATAAGATGACAATGTCTTGGTCTTCTTTATTTGGTATTCCCAAATGTTCTAACTCCTACAATAAACACAAATTTAGTATACAATAATAACTAATTCACATGGCCATACTTCAAATGTTCAATAGTGCACTAGGGAGGAAGTAGAGTATCAACAACCGTAGCCAGCAACTGACGCTAGCACTAACGGTGTGGGGCATGGGAGCGGCATGAGAACTGACAATCGAGGGATGGTGCGGTCTTCCCCTTCCTAGCTTTAGTGATTGGCACGGCGCGACCTTCCACCCTTTCGGGCTTCCCAATACGACAATCACGAATTGACAAACCCTTCCTCTTCTAGCTTGGTGGCTACGGCCTATTGGCTTGCTTCGGCTTGGCATAGGCTATGGGCAGGAGGGGGCGATGCGGTGTGCAAGTTGGGCAGGAGAGGGGCAGGTGTGGGAGGTGGGCAGGAGGGGGCAGCATGACGTGGGAGGTGGGTGCGGTGTGGGATGTGGCGGAGGGGCGGCATGGTGTGCGGGTTGGGTGAGGGACAGCGCGAGGCGATTGGGCCTAGGAGAGGGGTGCTGGCTACGGTAGGGTTTGGTTGTTTGGGCGTGCGGTGTGGTGGCTCAAGGCAATTGTGGGCTATTTTGCACAAGTCTGGGGTGGGTTGGGCGACTAGGCGAGGAATGGGGCGGGCCACCAAGTGGAGACTTAGGCTTGCTTTTGCCTACACATATACGCTGGGCCACTAAACTACTACCTCAGGATGAGCTAAAATTACCTAGTCTATACACTATAAAAGTTCTCATGTCTTGAACTGAAGCCTACATTGCTATGGGCCTAAATCCACCCTTGATTACCTGTCTTCTTTCCTTGCTTCAATCGGACTCAATACCGACTTGGCTATGATGCTAAACCGGCCTTTGCTACCGCCTTTGGCACGCTTCACACTGTTGCCACCATGCTTGGCCTACCCTGTTTAGTGGCACCAATAACTAGGGAAACTGGTGACATGATTGTTTGACCGAGTCACATCACACGTTCATTAGAGGAGTGTTCTATCTTTTGATATATGCCTCTTGAGATTCCTCACGCATGATAAAAGGTGTGAAAGAGATACAGACTATTGAGGATAGCCGTAGCTTGGTGCAAGGTTGTTCTTCTAGCCTATTCAGGTTCGATCCCTGGATCATACTCTCACATCTCACCCGAATATTTAGACTATGGTACATATACACATGCGTGTTCAGTGAAAAAATGCGCACCGGTGCCCTGTAAGACCTTGGTACCTTCGTAAAATTCCCAAATGTATGTTAGGGGATGTATACGTGTGTGTTATGTGTACATCTAACTTATACCTCTTTAGGATCGACGATGGCAATCAAAGAGGGTTAATGATTCCAATGCACAATGGAAATACTTTTTCAATCACATTTGCACGCAGTTCCCTTGAGAAGAGAAAAAAATCATGCACTCACAATCATGAAGACTAAAAAATTCATACCAAGCATGTAGCCACCGACACCCTTTTTATTTCCACCAATCAATGTCTTGGCTCGTAACACCTAACTCAAAAATGGCGCCGCAATGCATATCTATCCAGCCGCCGCTCACGACTTTTATACGTCCATCCGGCCATACGCCCAAAACCAATTTTAAGTTGTACCCATAATTAACCCTAATATAACTTGTGCAACTCGGTCATTTTATCTCAACCAGCCATTTAGCCTATTATTTTTCAAGAGACCTAAAACCCTTTCTCCACACATGTTTTTCACACTCCGGTCACATGTCGTAGCCTCCGGACTGCACCACTGTAGCTCCGACACGCACCAACCACATTTGATCTCCATGCGCCCCAACTTGAGCATGACCATATCCTCCGGCCTCCTTGACCCTATGGACCTTGACTTCACCCCAAGCCATCTCCTGGTCCTCGCCATAGACAACGATCGCCTCTGAGTTATCCTACACATGCAAAGACCAAACCAACATTTTTTTTGGCACAAGTTCTTTCCAAGTTGACTAACATCAGTTCACACACATGCCACACACCTCAAGTAACAGTAAGCATCATCATCAATTCTTCATCACAAATTTAGCATTGTCAATTATTCATCACCAAAATATTCTAGACTAAGCCACATGGTCTAACAATCTCCCCTTTGATGAATACATTGACAACACCTTAAGATTGCATGATGAATTAGGTTCAAATAGATATAAGTGAAGAACTGAAGTCGGAAAATTGACAACGACCAACCGAACGACACTCGGCGCAGATCGCGGATCGATCGACCTCTCCCTCCACTCACCCTCTCGCGGTCTGGCCTTCTCGGCCTCTCCCTAGCTCCCCTCCGGCCCTCCCAGCCTCCGAATCAATCCCCTCCGGCCTCCCTCTCCTGGTTGCGCCTCGCACCTCTCCAGATCTAGAGCTCGGCAGCCAGCCGGTAGGCTGCTCCTGCTCGGCGTGACGGCGTGGCGGCGGCGGCGCTCCACGCCTCCTACGGTCCTGCCTCCAGATCTGGCAGGGAGGCGGCCTCAGCTCTCCAGATCTGGCACTAGACAGCCGGCTGGGAGGCTGCTCCTGCTCAGCGAGATCTAGCACGGCGGCGGCGCTCCACGCCTCCTGCGGTCCGGCCTCCAGATCTGGCGGGGGGCGGCGGGGGCGCGGTGGGGACATACAGGTGAGAGCTGTCGGGGTGAGGGACAGCCGATCTGGTGCTAGGCGGCCGCATGGTGGTCTTCTTGGTGCTCGGTCTCCCTTTGCCGTAGTGCCTTTGTCCTCGTCCGCCGCCAACCACAAGGTCCGCTCTCTACAAGTCAGGATTCAGGAGGTGAAGCCGAAAGGAGAAGAAATCGATTCTTGCTTTGTCGTTGCTGTGGTGTGTCCGAATTGGATCTCGGTCATTTGGTTGGCCTGATATGTATATCTTGGTGGGCTTTGCCGATTTGGCCTTTACGCTATGCTGCAATGCTGTTTTTGGCCCAAATCGGCACTTTGTTGCAATGCTGTGTACTTGTATTGGGATGTTGGCTTGTTGCCTCGTTGGCCTTTTGCCCTCATAGCCTCCGCCTCACCGTCACTGAGAGACAGGCCGCAGCAGTATGGTGGTGGGCCGTGGGTGGTCTCTGCTGGCGGCGTGGTGCCCTAGCCGAAGGTAGAGGGGTACCTAGTCTTCGGCCAGAGGTAGGGTGGGCGCCAGCCCCCCTGACCCACTGGTCGGTCCGCCACTAGCAGTGAGGAATAAGTAATACTGGCGGGCGGTGCATCATGGCAGGGAAGAAGTAGCACGGGTGGGTGGAGAAGGTGCAGGCTGTGCTGCAGATCTGTGTCGGCTACGTCAAAGGGTGAGCTTGAGGCGGTGGCTCCGACGATGGAATGGGCGGTAGCGACGCTATCTTCTGGAGGATGGGTTGGGAAGGGTGAGAGTGAGAGAGATTTTATATGGTTGAGGAAGATGGGCTAAGGTCCGTTAGATCTTGATCCAACGGTCCAATAGAGAGGAGGTATTTAAGGGTATTCTAACCACCTAGTTACCATAACCAATCCCATCTCATCCCATTCCTTCAACTAAACACCAACTTATACCATCCCGTTCTTCCAACCAAACAAAATTCGGCACCATCTATCCCCTCAACCAAATAACCTACTTGGACCATTCTATCGCATCCCATCCCAAAAAATAGGACCGTCCCATCCCGTCTCTCCAACCAAACACTACATAAATGAAGCATGAGACCAACCAACCAGTCTTCAGATTCAGCAGCACAAATTGCGCATTTTGTAGATCAGTAAAGTGCAGACTAGGTCATTTATTTTGACTGATAACATGATAGTTAAACCCTGCTAAAATTAGACCATATGGTTGCTATATAAGGTCAGCATCCCCTCAAAAAAAAAAAAAGATCAGCAGGAAGCTAGTAAATTTGCCCAAAGACACCTGAAAAGTTCCTTCAATATCTAAGTGCCCATTGGTTTCACATCGCAATTACATGGTTACATGCTGATTTAGTTTTAGAAAATGTTTCATGTAATCTTTATTTACCAACGTATGTAGGATTTGAACATTTATAATTCTTTTGACCCACTTTCTCATATTTAGAGAACTAAAATGTGCAGTCCGGAGGTACAAGGTGAGGCACCCATGATTAGGGCCCTGTAACTCTTTGCAAATCCAGCCATCTTTTTGTGCTCCATCAGGAAAGAAATTGAGTGCGTTCCGTTGCTAATCTCCATTCAAACACTTAATTTTTCCCATGATCATGTACCTTAACATTAACTATTCCCAAGTCCCAACAGGGATACTCAGCCTCAAATCTTATTGTTGATTGGCAGCCCTGGTCACAAGGTAGCGTTTAAAGAAAGGAAGATAGGTGATGACACTCATCTAAGTATTCCCCAGAAAGAAGTGCCTTTCTTCTAACATTCTTTCCTCGTAGTTGCCTAGATTAATCTATATATTCATCTCTTTCCACTTTACCCTTTGTGTCGTGCTCATGATAACCTGAAAATAAGAGAGAACAATGTCACAAGAGACTAGAGTAGATGCTGTGTTCGATGCATCCGAGAAGCTTTAAACTTTGTAACCACACCACTTTTTTAAGCCGTTGGTACACGAAATTTTATTGACTCTAAATTTCATTTATTTTTCTTTATCAGTTGGCAATGTTCCTTCAGTATAATCTCATATGTGAAATCAACAACGCCACAAATTTAGATACTCGGACAGTCTACAAAGGATCAACACACCCAAAAAACACACGTTTTGTCATTTTGTAAAACATCAAAAAAGGAACAAACTAAATGTCCTAATTTATGATTCGGACAATCTGAGTTGAAAAATCACACTATCTGAATCCGATTTGGAACCCAACGTATTTGATGAGGATTTTTTTCTGAAATTCAGATTGACCACGCCGCCATGTATTTGGAACGGGAAGGGAAGGGAAAAATAGGGTTCTACAGCTACCAACCACAGGAAAACTACGAGACTGGATAATTTGTTTCTTTCTGCTTTCTTCATTACTCAATGGCGGGGCTAAGTAAGTCACTCGAGTTTGAAGTCACAGCGTGGATAGCAATACAAATCACGCGGTAACTGTCGGACTCGGATTCAGCTAATCTAGAATCCTCTATAAAACTACTACAATATTCTTTGAATCAGTAGATAGTGATCATAGATACAATCACTAAATCATTTCATACATGAGTAACCGAACTATACAATAATATTATATGACATTAGAGTTAAATAGATCACATTGGGATAAGTTTATATAAGGGCTGAACATGCTAACTGATTACATTACGTCAAAATCAAAAGCGGAAGCAAAAGGAGAAAGGCACATTTCGCCACAGGCAAGCGGCTGTGATAACCTGTGTGCGACCGATGTTACCCAAAGACTTGAATAATATTTGTGCGCACAAGCATCAACAGAGTCGGCTAGATTAGGGCGAAACCTAGACTACTAGAACCTAAACTACTCTCCACCGTCCTCATCACCATCAGCTTCTGGGACGTCGTAGTACTCGTAGTGTTCTCGATCCATGGGTTTTGGAGTGTTTTGTGAGCGAGGGTAAGCACAAGCAATAGTGCTCTGCGAGCCAACATACAGAATGCAAATATTTATATATGCAAGGCTTAACGAGGTAGGCTCAGGTTCTATTATTTCCTAAAACAATATTTTAAATTACTATAAATAGAAATTCCTATGACTTAGCATTTGAACAATCATGTTTATTAAAGAGAGTTAAATTGTGCAATATTCCTAAGTAGTGCAGTTCCATCCACCCGTTTCACGTTTTTTTTCCACCATATGACTAATTTTGATTATTAAGGTTACATCCACCTAATTGACAAACTACATTACCTCTGCCCAGCAAAAAGCCAAAATCAAGATTGCATTCACCCTGATAAGTTTTCATCCCTCCAACATATATTTTTTGAAATAGAAATTAACTCGAGTAAGTCCCATGCCCACCCTTGACTGTAGGTACGACTGTTCAAATAGTTTATACTCTACAAAGATTATACATCTTTATCCACAAGAGATAATCAACTTGTTATATTTTACATATTTTCTTGGACATGTGAATCAAGAAGATTACCACAAAGCCTTTACAATGCATCCCCCAGTGTAACGTCCACCACGCCCAGACCCCCTCTCGCGCCACACAGCGGCTTATATCCAGCGACACGACCCGTGTCTACGACGGTTTATATCCAGCGACACGATTCATGTGTCACACCAATGGTGCAACTCGCACTGATGGATACAAATTATTCAGTTAGGTCGACACCATTATAGGCTTGTGGTTATACTATTTTACATTGGACGGTTATTACAGGATTAAGTCCTTAATTTATCTAAACGGTTGAGAGACCATGTGAGGTTATCCCATGTGTATGATGGGTAATTGACATCGGCTTAGGGAAGTCGAGTTTGAGTTGGTTGGTTCGGACCATGTCGTTGCGAGGTGTAACGGGCTCAGTCGAACTTGGTCAAACTTGGTCGTATGGACTTAGGTTGCATAGTTTGATGATTCGACAGGTTTGGACTTCATCGTGAGTAAGTTTGATGCT
Source organism: Bonia amplexicaulis (assembly GCA_036346245.1). Classification (NCBI taxonomy): domain Eukaryota; kingdom Viridiplantae; phylum Streptophyta; class Magnoliopsida; order Poales; family Poaceae; genus Bonia; species Bonia amplexicaulis. The sequence goes on along the minus strand of JAYGGG010000343.1, from coordinate 97,947 downwards.
ATTTATGCTTTCATATGTCGAGCGGTGCTATTTGATGTGTTTCTTGTCTATGTTGGCTGCAGGACGTCGAGACGGAGTCGTGGCGAGACACGGGGTGACCGGACTAGACACAGGCGGTGTCAAGGTCAGAACGGTCGGATGTGTCGAATACGACGGAGATTCGATGTGGTTGCGAGGCTTGGACGACAAGGAGCACGGAAGCTTCCGGAAGGTGCGGGAGGGTGAAATGGTCATTTCGGGCTGCACAAGTGGGAGCGGGCTCGTTCGGTTTAGCCGTGTGGGTGGGAGACCCGTTAGCCACGGGCTATAAATAGCTGTTGGGGGCTGCGTACCCCTTCATGCACTTGAGAGTGGGTTAGGGTTTGCTTTAGTCAAAAGAGCCTTTGGAGAGGCCTTTTACTTTAGGCTTTAGTGGTTGGAGCTTACAAGAGGGCAGCAAGGGTGCCTCCCTCATTCAGCCCTTCCCTCATGTGTGTGTGTGTTCCTCCCAAGAACATGTGAAGTTCTTGGTGTTCTTGAGGATGGAGAGGGAGAGGATGGATTGAGAGTCTTGTAATCTTTCTTCTTGTTCTAATATACATGCATATCGGGACTCCTTGTAATCCTTTCTTTGAAATGAAAATCTGAAGTTTCTTCTTTCATGCACTATTTGCTTTGATGCTTTCTAGGCTTGATTCTTGAGATTTTCGTTTTCTTGTTGATTCTTGCGGTTGAGTGGCAAAATGAGTTGCTCAGGGATGGAATTGCATTTCTAGACCCTTTGGTCATCTAGTTCCAAGAGCAATTTGATCAATTTGCAAGAATCATATTTTGAGCTTTTCTTGTTCATCCTCTAGGGTTTTGTTCCAAATCTTGTTTCCCTCTTTGAGATGGCTTGATTCTTGACTTGCAGAGTCCAGTGGTTATTACCAACATATCTGCAAAGTTTCTTGGCCAAAGGATCAAAGAATCGTTGGGAATTTGGATTTTGAGTCGCTATGTTGTCGAACTTTCGGTTCATCTCTCATTGCTGGAGCAGGGAGTGGTCTGATCGGAACCTTGTTGGCGGTCTGACCGGAAAATGCACGGCGGTCAGACCGACCTCATCCGAGCGATCTTTCTGTGCCTTCTTCTTGAGTGCTCTAGGTTCCAGAGAGCTGCCTTGAACTCCTTCATAGCTCTTCGTAGCTATTGTTGAGGAGTTTCATTAAGCGGAACCTTTGAGGGGAAGTTTTTAAAGTCGACATTCACCCCCTCTGTCGCCATTTCGGTCCTTCAATTGGTATCAGAGCCGGTTAGCTCTTCCTCATAGATCTTAACCAGTCTCAAGAGCCATGGCGACGGACAAGTACTCGACCAAGCCCCCGATCTTCGATGGGATGGACTATCCCTTCTGGAAGAGTCGGATGGACACCTACATCCAGGCTCAAGGCTACGCCATCTGGCGAAAAGTCAAAGTTCGGTTTGTTGTTCCTGCCGATGAGGACGTCAATGTTGGAAACATGGCTAGCGTTGAGGCAAACGCTAAGGCAAGGAACATCATAACCCAAGGCCTGAGTCGTAGTGAGTTTGACCACATATCTCATCTTCCGTCCGCCTTCGATATTTGGGCGACCCTCAATGCTTACCATGAGGGCACCACCCAAATAAAGACCGTGAGACAGGACCAGTTCAAGTGAGATTACAACAAGTTTGAAATGTTCGCTGGCGAGTCCCTTGATGAGTGTTTTGCGCGCTTTCACAAGATCTTGAGCAACCTCCGAGCGGTCGGTCTTACTGAGAGACCATGTGGAGGTCATCCCATTGTGAGTGATGAGAAATTGACATCTGTTTTCAAAAGTCGAGTTTGAGTCGGTGTGTTCGGACCCTGACGTTGCATGGGTACAACGGGCTCGGTCGGACTTTGGTCAACCTTAGTCGTATGGGTTAGGATGTATATTCTGATATTGCGACTTATTTGATCTTGTTAATGCTATTTGCGCGTTCATGTATCGAGCGGTGCTATTTGGCGTGTTTCTTGTACGTGTGTTGCGGGGCGTCGGGCGGAGTCGTGGCGAGACACGGTGGACGGACTAGGCGCGGTGGCGCCGAGGTCGAACGGTCGGGACGTGTCGAAGGCGGCGTGGACTCGAGGTGGTTGCGGCGTGCGAGGCAAGGCGCGAAGCTTCCGGAAGGTGCGGGGAGGGCGGCAGAATTTCGCAAGGCCGCACAAGCGGAGGCGGCTCCGTTAGGGTTTAGCCGGCGTAACGGGTTGGAGACCCGTTAGCCAAGGGCTATAAATAGAGGTTGGGGGCTGAATACCCCCTAGGACACTTGTGAGCTTATTCATATCTTTGTGTGTGTTGTGTTCCTCCCAAGAAGCTTGTGAGGCTCTTGGTGTTCTTGAGGATTGAGAGGGAGAGAATGGATTGAGAGTCTTGTAATCTTTCTTGTTCTAATGTTCATGCGTATCGGGACTCCTCTATATTTCTTGGTTCTCATGAATGAAATCTTAGATATTTGAGTTTACTTTTTGTGTGCTCTCTGTTCTTGTTTTCTTCTAGTTTTGATGTTCTGTTGTTTGCAAGTTCTTTTGTTTCTCTTAGTGGGATACTGTTTTTTTTTGTGCCGACACGGAGATTTGGATGCTATGTCACTTCTACGTGCCAGCAGTGGATCTTGTTTCTTGTCCTTTACGAACTGCTCTGCACTTCCTTCTCCTTCGCAGCCCTGAAATCTTCTCTGAAGGTTCTGCGTTGGCAAGAATCTGATTCCTTGCTGTGAAGAATTGATCCTTTTGTTTTTTGTTTTACTGTCAGTACTGAAAACATGAAGTTGTTGGCCTTTTTGTTCACTGTGCCGATTTGATTCCCACCTGTGCCGAACAATAGTGAGCAACAGCAGCAGTATTCGGTGACATTCTTTTGGTGGTAGTCGAAACAACAGTTAGTATTTGCTGTTTTCTTTTCTCTGCCGAATGTTCATCTTTGGTTCACGCTTCTTAACGTGAAGTGATTTTTATAATGATTTGAGAGCTCTAGAGTATATGTTTTCATTCCACAGTGCGAGCAGTTCTTTTATTCTTTGCTCTTGGTTTTCGACTGCCTCCTCAGATTTCTCTTCTTCCGCTCATTTCCTGGTTTCAGCACCAGGTCAAAAGTATTCTTTGGGGTTTCATTACATCTTGCGGTATGATTCGGCATTTTAGTATTCTTGTTGCAGCTATTTTCTTGGTAAGATTTGTGCTCTTCGTGATTGCTCTCTTAGCCTCTTCTTTAGTTGGTCACCCGGGATCCTCCCTTTTCGTTTTCTTTTCGAAATAGTGGTTGTTGTTTTCTCTGTCGGTTGGTGCCGATTCTTGTCTTATTGCTTTGCTACTACTCCCAAGCTGCTGCAGTACTTCTCTTACGTGTGTAGCGGTCTCACGTGAGATGTTGGTGGGGCGTGACTTGTGACCTTTTGATGCTTTCGGCTAATGAAAGCATTAGGCTTTGATTCTCATTAATTATTGCAGTCCTCTCTCTTCTCATCTTTCTCGGTAGAAGTTGTCTCTTCTTGGCTCTGAATCATTTCTTCCTCATGCACTTTTCTTTTTATTCTTTTGCTGATTTTTGGCGATTTTGCATGCGGATCAAGCGGCAATATTTTCACTAAAATTATTCCTGATTACTCTCTGATTTATGCTGAATTTTTTAGTATCGCATGTGTTGTAGTTTTCAGCAAAATTAATTTTCCAAATTCTCGGGGGCGATTTTAAAAGAGAGCGACATTCACCCCCCCTCTGTCGCCATTTCGGTCCTACAATTGGTATCAGAGCCGGTTAGCTCTTCTTGATAGATCTTTAACCGGACTCAAGAGCCATGGCGACGGACAAGTACTCGACCAAGCCCCCGATCTTTGATGGGATGGATTTTCCATTCTGGAAGAGCGGATGGAGACCTACATCCGGACTCGGGGCTCGCCATCTGGCGAAAGGTCAAGGTCGGTTTGTTGTTCCGTGATGAGAACATCAATGCCGGGAATATGGTGATGTTGAGGCAAGCGCAAAGGCGAGGAACATCATCATTCGAGGATTGAGCGAGCGAATTTGATCGCATCTCTCACTGGCGTCGGCCTTGATATTTGGGTGACCCTCAATGCTTACCATGAGGCACCACCCAAATAAAGACGGTGCGACAAGACCAGTTCAAGCGATTACAGAAATTTGAGATGCTTGCGGTGAGTCCCTAGGCGAGTGCTTTTCTCGCTTTCATAAGATTACGAGCAACCTCCGAGCCGTCGGTCTCACATACTCCGACTCGGATAACGCTCGGCAATTCTTTCCGCTTTCGATCTTAGGGTTTGGGAGATGAAAGTGACTACCATCAAGGACACCACGGACCTCTCGACCACGACTCTTGGCGCTTTACTCGCGCCTCAAGACTCACGAGATTGACATAGTCTCTCGTCGGTCGAAGTCTCGATCGATGGCACTAGTCACCGATCCCTACCGCCGCTACGGTTCTTCTGCGATTCTCTTTGGGGTTCTCCCTATCGCTCTCGTGATGTGGCGATGATCGGTTAGAGCGACTAGAGGATGAGCAGTGGCCCTCCTAGCTCGGAAGTTCTCCCATGCTTACAAGAGGAGGAGGGATGGAAGAGAGAGGACCATTGATTTGCTTTGAGTGTGGTGGCCCCAACCACATTCGAGCAAAGCGCCCCAAGCCGGAGAAGGGCAAGAACGACTACGGTTCGGGCAAGAACGACTACACCGATAAGAACCGCAACAAGAAGCCTCCGGCTCGGACGCAAGGCAAGAAGAAGTTCGCGACTTTGGGAAGGCCAAGAAGCTTTTCCACCGCGTCCTCTCCGCATTCGGCGACCTCGACCTCGGCGAGGTGGAGGGATGGAGCGACGACGACAGACGGGTGATCAAGATCCCAAGAGCGGCGAAGACTTCTCCGGCATGTGCTTCATGGCCCTCGAGGCGAATCGAGCGACAAACGGTACGTACTCCGACTCGGACGAGTATGCCCCACCTATGACCAGCTCAATCATGCTTTTCTTAAGCTAGGTGGATTTCATGCTAGAGCTAAGGCTAGGTGTCTTGAGTTAGAGAAGGAAGTAGCTAGATTGTCACGAGCTTACTTCACTTACATCCGCTTCCTCTCGTGACAGATGTGATACATGCCACGCCTTGATTGGTGATATGGAGAAGCTAAGGACTTCATATGATAGTGTGACCTCGAGCTAGATATTCTTAAGGTGGAGAATGTTAGTCGCTCATTGAACTAGAGATGTCTAGGATTGTTTTCCTTCATCTACCGTTGAGACTACTTCTTGCACCTCATGTGAGGATAAGGATAATGCTTTTAGAGGTCTTTATACATTGCTTCTCGATCTGCCGAGACTTGTGAAAGTTGTAACAATTTGAAGATGAACCTAAAGCAGGCGGATCATAAAATTGTTTGAATTACAAGCTTTTCTACTTGAGCCTATTGCTTCATGTGTGAATTGTCCTAAAGCGATGCTGAGCTTGAATCTGTTTCCAAGCAGTTTCAAGAAATGATTGATCATGATAAGAAGTTGGCTCGGTTTGCTTCTAAGGACCTGTTAGCTCACCATGCATTAGTTGTAACAAACTAAAATCTAACTTGATTGCATTGGATGAGAAATGTGTGAAGCTAACTAAGGACCTACTAGAGAAGCCACCTTGTGCTTGTAATGTGATTGAGAAGAAGGGAAGAAGCCCGGGATAAGGGTAAGGCGCCTAGAGGCGAACCAACACGCTAGTAGTAGGAATGTGCCCCAGTGGGTGTGCGTGCACAAGCCAAACTTTCCTCTTGTTGGTTCTTCTTACGCTCCCTTATCTTCTGCTGTCTCTTCTTCTCCCCGCCTTCTTGTGCCTCTCTGTTTGGGAGTGTCGGTGCCTTATGAACACTCTCGAGAGATTTGCGAGGGGCAAGAAGAATCTTAATCTTATTCTAGACCAATCAAGATTTGCAAATTCAATCAAGGTCTAGGATATGATTTTCGAGAGGATAAAGGAAGCATCCGCTGCCGTGCTCGGACCCATAGCCGCAGTGTGATCGAGGTCAAGCCCAAGAACAAGAAAGTTCAATTTAGATCGGCGGGCTTTGTCCAAGGGATTTCGGCGACAAGGTCATTTCACTGCAGCTTGACCTCTCGGAATGAAGCCATCTCATGCTACTTGACCCCTCGGCGGTATCATTGCACCTTCATCGGAAGGATGGGCATTTGTTTGACCATTGCTTCAAGCGCCAAGATCGCGAAGAGACCGTGTTGAGTCTCTTAGGCGTATTCTGGTCAGCCCGGACCTTGAGTGCACCTAAGACCAACACGAGGTCTAGGTTGCTCTTGTTGGTAGCTTTGGGCGCATCGAGGACTTGGTTCTTCCGGTTTTACATTTTTCGTCCTCATGCTCCCTCTGGTCGTGACTTCCGCCATCACGAGGGTAGATCTCGTTTCCATCGAGATAGCTACCGCGGCGTGATCAGCGTCTTCCGGTGCTCGACTCGCTCTCCGTGGCGATCGGACCCGAATGACTTCAGTGCGCACATAGACCTTCGCTTCCTTGAGCGACGGAGGCGTAGGGTAGTTAGAGGTCGGTCGTGCGTGACTACTTCTTACGCTCGACTTGTGACTCGAGATTGGGTGCCAAAATCTATGTTGATTTATCCCATCGAGACTTTGCTCTCTTGTTGACTCGGGTTCGCGGGCGGGGAAGGAAAAGTTTGGCTTGTAGACTCGGGTGTTCACGACACATGACCGGAGATTCTCGTTGGTTTTCTTCCTTGCCGTGCTCCGGTGATGAGACGATCACCTTGGAGACGCCTCTTACAGGCGAGTCATCGCCAAAGGTACAGTCGCATTAATGATTCATTTGTTTTAAAAGATGTTGCCTTGGTTAGTAAGCTGCGGTACAATTTGCTTTCGGTCTCTCGACTTCTGATGACGATTTCGAGGTGAGTTTTAAGAAAACAAGCGCAAAATTCTTGATTCTTGGTGATCCGGTTTATGGGATTTCTCGTTTTGGGAGGATCTTCGTGCTGATTTTTCGAGTCTTGGTGATCCTCTCCGTTGTTTGCTTGCTTAGAGTCCCGCGATCTTTCCTTCGGCATAGGAGACTTGGTCATATTGGATTTGACCATTTGACCCGAGTTAGCGACCACGATCTCATTCGTGGTCTGCGAAACTCAAGATGGTCAAAGATCTTGTTTGCGCTCCATCTTAAACGCGGCAAGATGGTTGCCGCTTCTCATCCTCGGTCACATTACTATGACCGATGCAGGACATTGCTCCATATGGATACGGTTGGACCATTTCGAGTCTGATCGGCGGGAGGAAGTGGTATGTTCTTGTTGTAGTCGATGACTTCTCGAGGTACTCTTGGGTGTTTTCTTAGCCTCGAAGGATGAGGCGTTTTCACATTTCGAGATCTTTCGGTGAGGCTTTCGTTGAGCTTCGGTGCCTTACGAGCGATCCGCGATGACAATGGTACGGAGTTCAAGAATTCCTACTTTGAGAGTTTCTGTGGTGAGGCAGTGTAGAGCACCGTTCTCTTCTCCATCGTCCCTCGGCAGAATGGCGTTGTGGAGAGAAAGAACCGTACCTTAGTCGAGATGGCGGGCGATGCTTGATGAGTACTCTACACCGCGGAAGTTTTGGGTGAGGCTATAGCCACCGCGTGCCATGTTTCCAATCGAGTTTTCTTGACACTTGCATCGCACTTCTTATGAGTTGAGATACGGCGAAAACCCGGTGTTTCTCATTTTCGTGTGTTTGGTTGCAAGTGTTTTATTACGAGTCCGGAACCTAGATAAGTTCAGTCACGTTCTTGTGATGGACTTTTTCACGGGCTACTCGACTTCTTGGCGGGCCTATAGGGTGCAGGCTGCGAGTCTAGTAAAATGGTAGAAACACGTGAGGTAACTTTCGATGAGGCGGTCAGGGACTAGGCCCGATATCTCGAGTTCACTAGAGCGATCCGAGACCATCTTTGTGGATGATGAGGATGATGGAGATGAGGGTTGTCTACCGATCGGTCCCTTCTCCACCCCTTGAGGTGCCTTCTTCCACCGCACCTCGAGGCGATCGACCTTACCTACGCTTCTTACGGAGCTAGTGGCTCTGTTCCTACCCGTCGGAGTAACGAGGTAGAGGCCACTTCTTCATCTCATCCAGGACCTCCAAGACATATCCAAAATCTCATCCTTACGAGCGGATGATTGGAGATCTATTTGAGCGAGTCACACGTTCCAAGTCAGGCGTGTCACTTTTACATCTCCACTCGCCTTCGTAGCTTCCTTTGAGCCCAAGGACGTTTGCCATGCTTTATCGGCGAGTCTTGGGTCAACGCCATGCATGAGGAGCTAGAGAGTTTCGAGAGAAACAAGGTGCGGGCGCTTGTTGAGCCCCTCGAGATCAAAATATCATTGGGACCAAATGGGTGTTCAAGAACAAGCAAAGTGAGGATGGGGTAGTCATTGAAACAAGGCTAGGCTGGTTGCAGGTGGGTACTCCCGGGTTGAGGGTGCGGATTTCGAGGAGACCTTTGCCCCACAGCTCGTCTTGAGGCCATTAGAATTCGCTTGCCTTTGCGACTTCTAAGGGTTTCAAGCTTTACCGGATGGACGTCAAGAGTGCCTTTCTCAATGGCTTCATTGAGGAAGAAGTCTATGTCGACGACCTCAGGTTTCGAGAACCCCAAATACCCTAGTCATGTCTTCAAGCTTTCGAAAGCATTGTATGGACTTAAGCAAGCCCCTAGAGCTTGGGGTGGTTTGTCCTTACGGACTATTGTGAGGGGGAGCTTTGGACTTTATTGCTTTATCATATTATTTATGCTTCTGTCCTCTTACTGTTGCATTTGCGGGTGCATTGGTTTTAGTCCTTCTAGCATAGGTTAGAGTATATCTCTTGCTGAGTTGCTTAGACTTCTTGCTCTTATCTTATGCTTCGGGATAGTGTTTCTTATTTCACTAGGTTGAGCTCACTCACTTCTTTTAGGTTCTAGCGAGGTTGGGCCACCCTCGGGTAGGCAGTGCGTGTTTGCTCTCTAGTGTGTGTTTTTCTCGGCAACTGTTGTTCTGGAGTCATATGGGGTAGATGAGAGTCAGTTTGAGCCATAGATTTCTCTATATCTTATCTATGCTTTAAGGACTGCCTGTTTTCTTGATATATTTGCCAGCTTCTCGTTTTTTATTGCTTTGGTTCAGGGGGAGTTCATTTGGGAACTTCTAGATATTAATGTTGACATAACTCAACTTGAACTAAAAGTTGTATCACTTGTTAAGGGGGAGCTGGATTTTCTTCATTTGATTTGTAACATAACTTAATGGAGCCTTGATTATTATCCTTTCATGACATGTTTTCATTATATTATATCTTGCCATGATTTATGCTTCATTGCTAATTTGATCATGACTTTATATGTGTAGTAAAGTCTTTGCCACGATAGGTTAATTAAAATGCTAAATTTGACCTAATTCTGTCATGTTCATATTTGAGACTAGTCGACTTTGTGTTATCTTTTACGGTTCTTGCCATGTCAAATAGGCTGAGTTGAGTCTTGAATCTTAGTTGAGCAATAGATTGAGCTATATAGTTTCTTGATGACACATAAGTTAGTACAATCTATCAAAAAAGGATCTCTTACATGCGAAAAAGCGATCTCACCAATCCCTTCTCATGAGGCGGCTTGCCATTGCACAAGGCATGAACTCGGGGAGATTTGGATGACCAAGATCATTTCGTAAGCTTCTCGCTTGGAATGATCGCATAAGGCTTGAGGTCTAGCACATGACAAAATATGATTGAAAACAATCATGAGATCTCAAAGAAAAATGTCAAAAGTGCTCAATTAAAAAAAATTCAAAGTACTTCAACAATTGTATCATTCTTGAACAAATAGCACTCTAGTTGGCTCAACACTAGCTTCTTGATTCCATTTAGCTTATTGACATGGCTTGCATCATTTGTGGATATCATTAGCTAGACTAAAATCATATTTGACTTGACTTGCTAAGCACTTCAATTAAAATTCAGATTATACCTTATGTTGCTTAGCTTCTCTTTACATACTTAGTCATGATCTTTATAGCATATTTGTATGTTATGGCTTGATATAATACATGATGGTCATTTTGGATAATTCTCATGGCTCTACATACTTAAAATGATCCAATCGACCTTTCATCCATTTTCATGACTTTTCTCCTTCTTACATTTGTGATGGGTTTATTGCCAAAGGGGAGAATAATGGTAGAAAAAGCCACTTGGAGCTTTGATGAAAAATTGTTCTTTCTTTTGCTCATACATCAACATGGTCATTAGCTTCAATCTTGTTCTTATGGACCATGTTAGACTTTGCAAACTCAACTTTGTGCTTTTTCGGTGTTTGTCAATATACTCATCAAGGGGGAGATTGAGAGACCATGTGGAGGTCATCCCATTGTGAGTGATGAGAAATTGACATCTGTTTTCAAAAGTCGAGTTTGAGTCGGTGTGTTCGGACCCTGACGTTGCATGGGTACAACGGGCTCGGTCGGACTTTGGTCAACCTTAGTCGTATGGGTTAGGATGTATATTCTGATATTGCGACTTATTTGATCTTGTTAATGCTATTTGCGCGTTCATGTATCGAACGGTGCTATTTGACGTGTTTCTTGTCTGTGTGACTGCAGGACGTCGAGGCGGAGTCGTGGCGAGACACGGTGGACGGACTAGGCGCGGTGGCGCCGAGGTCGAACGGTCGGGGCGTGTCGAAGGCGGCGTGGACTCGAGGTGGTTGCGGCGTGCGAGGCAAGGAGCGCGAAGCTTCCGGAAGGTGCGGGGAGGCGAAACAGGAATTTCGCAAGGCTGCTGGCGGAGACGGCTCCGTTAGGGTTTAGCCGGCGTAACGGGTTGGAGACCCGTTAGCCAAGGGCTATAAATAGAGGTTGGGGGCTGAATACCCCCTAGGACACTTGTGAGCTTATTCATATCTTTGTGTGTGTTGTGTTCCTCCCAAGAAGCTTGTGAGGCTCTTGGTGTTCTTGAGGATTGAGAGGGAGAGAATGGATTGAGAGTCTTGTAATCTTTCTTGTTCTAATGTTCATGCGTATCGGGACTCCTCTATATTTCTTGGTTCTCATGAATGAAATCTTAGATATTTGAGTTTACTTTTGTGTGCTCTGTTCTTGTTTTCTTCTAGTTTTGATGTTCTGTTGTTTGCAAGTTCTTTTGTTTCTCTTAGTGGGATACTGTTTTTTTGTGCCGACACGAGATTTGGATGCTATGTCACTTCTACGTACCAACAATGATGGATCTTGTTTCTTGTCATTTGCTACCGAACCGCTCTGCACTTCCTTCTCCTTCGCCACGAAATCTTCTCTGTAGGTTCTGCGTTGGCAAGAATCTGATTCCTTGCTGTGAAGAATTGATCCTTTTGTTTTTTGTTTTACTGTCAGTACTGAAAACATGAAGTTGTTGGCCTTTTTGTTCACTGTGCCGATTTGATTCCCACCTGTGCCGAACAATAGTGAGCAACAGCAGCAGTATTCGGTGACATTCTTTTGGTGGTAGTCGAAACAACAGTTAGTATTTTCTGTTTTCTTTTCTCTGCCGAATGTTCATCTTTGGTTCACGCTTCTTAACGTGAAGTGATTTTATGATAGATTTGAGAGCTCTAGAGTATATGTTTTCATTCCACAGTGCCGAACAGTTCTTTTGTTGCTGCTCTTGGTTTTCGTCTGCCTCCTCAGATTTCTCTTCTTCCGCTCATTTCCTGGTTTCAGCAGCAGGTCAAAAGTATTCTTTGGGGTTTCAGTTCTGTCTTGCAGTATGATTCGGCATTTTTAGTATTTACTGTTGCAGCTATTTTCTTGGTAAGATTTGTGCTCTTTTACAGATTGCTCTCTTAGCCTCTTCTTTAGTTGGTCAGTCGGCAGGATCCTCCCTTTTTCAGTTTTCTTTTCAGAATAGTGGTTCTTTGTTTTCTCTGTCGGTTGGTGCCGATTCTTTGTCTTATTGCTTTGCTACTACTCCCAACCTATTGCCGAGTACTTCTCTTACGTGTAGCAGTCTCGTGAGATGTTCGGTGGGCGTGACTTGTGACCTTTTGATGCTTTCGGCTAATGAAAGCATTAGGCTTTGATTCTCATTAATTATTGCGTCCTCTCTCTTCTCATCTTTCTCGGTAGAAAGTTGTCTCTTCTTGGCTCTGAATCATTTCTTCCTCATGCGACTTTTCTTTTTATTCTTTTGCTGATTTTGACGATTTTGCATGCGGATCAAGCGGCAATATTTTCAGCTAAAATTATTGCTGATTACTCTCTGATTTATGCTGAATTTTTTAGTATCGCATGTGTTGTAGTTTTCAGCAAAATTAATTTTCCAAATTCTCGGGGGCGATTTTAAAAGAGAGCGACATTCACCCCCCCTCTGTCGCCATTTCGGTCCTACACTTACGTACCCCGACTCGGACAACGCTCGTCAGATGCTCACTGCACTCGATCTGCGTGTTTGGGAGATGAAAGTGACCACCATCAAAGACACGACAGACCTCTCGACCCTGACTCTTGACGCGCTGTACTCGCGTCTCAAGACTCACGAGATTGACGTTGTGACACGGATACGCTCATATCTTGCACTTCTCAGTTAAATATATTATTTAACTGGAAGGAATTATTGAGACATATTAAATATTATCAGGTGAACTCTAATTTAATTGGGTCTTTAATTATTATATTTAGAGATACAGAATTACAACTATTTTATTTAATTATATACAGGCACATACTCGATCTGTACAAGCCTAAAGTAAAGATGTGTTTAGAAGACCTCGTCGATACTAGTGCAACGTCCATCACTTCAAGTGTACAAGATGATAAGGACATCTCGATTGGTCCAATTACGTGAGCACGAGCTAAAAAGATTAATCAACAGGTGAACTCGCTCCTAATTAAATCTGGCTTTAATTTACATGAGAATTGGCTACTACCTAATACTAGTATTTTAATTGGTCTCAGGTTTTTGCATGAGAAGATGTTGGGATGCCGAAGCCAGAAAAAAAATAAGCCAAGCAAGAAAATCATGCATGTGCATGTGAACGGAGACAAAGAAAAAAAACGAAAGAAAATACAATGGATGGAAGCAAGTGTGCTGGAATTAACAAACGTGGTGATCATGATATCCATCAAGCTCACGCAGACATCAAGTAGTCCATGAGAATCAATATTTAAAGGAGTTCCTTTTGGATGGCACAAAGAAATATGGATCAGAACAACCAAGGCAATGCATCGTGAGGAGATCAAGGTCTGCATGCTTTCCTAATGACCGAATACAACTTTGTTTCGGCCATGTAATTCGTTGGCACAGTAGTTTGGGTCATTGATTAGGAAAGAGTCCGAACATGAGAAAATAAATAGAAAGAGTTGTAATTCAGTTAGTTGGGCTGCTTTAGAGATTATTCCGGCTTCTCTAGCCGAACTCACTGCTGGCCGGTCCTAGATGTGCGTGAGAGTTTAGGGGGGTTTATAAATATCATCATGAGGCTCTTGTAAAACAGACCACCATGAATCAATCTATTATTTTCAGAGAGAGCTATACGCTTATTCTTCCTAGGGTTTGACACATAGATGCAACCTAGAGGGGAATCGGACGTTCTTCCCCGTCGTTCTTGTGTTTCCTTGTGATTTGCAGGAGCGATGACACGTCTACTTGGTGGTCGAGTAGACGGGATCACAAGCGTGTGGTTGGACGAATTTTTTTGTCGCAGGTTGTTGTTCTAACAGTGGTTGGCGCCATCGATTCGTCAGGTTGCATGGATCCAATTTATCTTCATCGATCCTACGCCGTGAAGATCGGGCAATCCCCCGCATCATGTTGTCTCTCGTAGGTCGAAGTCACAGTCGATGGCCTTGGTCACTGATCCCGTTTCTTTTTCGGGCCCCTCTTCTGATTCGATTTGCGGTTTCTCTCTTGCTACTCCTCGTGCGTGGCGATGATCGCTTAGAGCAGCTTCGGATGATCGTTGGCTCTCCTTGCTCGCAAATTTTCTCATGCTTACAAGAGAAGCGGGCGGAAAGAGAGAGGACCCGTGATTTGCTTGAGTGTGGTGGCCCCAACCACATTCGACAACCGCCCCAAGCCGGAGAAGGGCAAGAACGACTACGGTTCGGGCAAGAACGACTACACCGACAAGAACGCAACAAAAGCCTCCACTCGGGCGTAAGGCAAGAAGAAGTTCGCGACTTTGGGAAGGCCAAGAAGCTTTTCCACGCGTCCTCTCCGCGTTCGACGACATCGACCTCGGCGAGGTGGAGGGATGGAGTGACGACGACGGACGGGTGACCAAGACCCAAAGGCGGCCGACTTCTTGGCATGTGCTTCATAGCCTCGAGGGCTGACGGCGACAATGACAGTACTCGACTCCGACGAGGTGAGCCCTACTTATGACCACTTAATGATGCTTTCCTTAAGCTAGGTAGATTTCATGTCAAGTCTAGGGCTAGGTGTCTTTGAGTTGGAGAAGGAGTAGCTAGACTATCACGGAGCTTACTTCGCTTACATCCGCTCCCTCCGTGATGACCGTGAAACATGATGTGCCTTGATTGATGATATGGAGAAATTAAGGACCTCTTATGCTAGTCATCTTACGAGCTTGATTTGATTAAGGTGGAGAACATTAGTCTTCTTCTTTGAGCTTGAGATGAGTAGGGTAGTTCTGTTTCATCTTCTACTGTTGAGACTATTTCTTGCACCTCATGTGAGGATAAGGATAATGCTTTTAGAGGTCTTTATACATTGCTTCTCAATCTGCCCAAGACTTGTAAAAGTTGTAACAATTTGAAGATGAACCTAAAACGGGCAGATCATAAAATTGCAGAATTATAAGCTTTTCTTCTTGAGCCTATTGCTTCATGTGTGAATTGTCCTAAGCTTACTGCTGAACTTGAATCTATCTCAAAACAGTTCCAAGAAATGATTGACTACAATAAGAAAATGACTCAGTTTGCTTCTAAGGACCCTGTTAGTTCACCTTGCAATCATTGTAACAAACTAAAATCTGACTTGATTGCTTTAGATGAGAAATGTGTGAAGCTAACTAAGGACCTACTAGTGAAGCAACCATCTTCTTGTAATGTGTGTGCTGGGAAGAAGCATGAGGGTTTGGTAGAGACGCCTAGCGACGTGAACCAATTGGCTAGCGATGGGGCTGTCCCTTCTCGAGTCGGTTGTGCGTGCACAAGCCATTCGTTCCTCGCTATTGGTTCTTCTTCGCTCTCTTACCCTCTGCTTGTTCCTTCTTCCCTTGCTCTTCTTGCACCTCTCTCTTTCGGAGTGTCAGTATCTTATGAACACTCTCGAGAAATTTGTAGGAGGCAAGAACAAGCTCAATCTTATTCTAGATCAATCTAAAATCTACAGATTTAATCAGGGTCTAGGATACGATTTCCTTGAGGACAGAAGGAAGCATCCACCTGCCGTGCTCAGACCTATAGCACCAGGTGTGATCAAGACTAAGCCTAGGACCGAGAAGGTCAAATTCAAGTCAGCGGGCTTTGTTCAAGGGATTTCTGACAGTAAGGTGATTTCACCTGCAGCTTCTGCCTCTCAGAAGGTGAAGTACCATTGTACCTTCTGTCAGAAGGATGGACATTTGATCGATCGATGCTTCAGGCGCACCAAGATCGCGCGTAGAGACCATGTTGAGTCTCTTAGGCGTATTCAGGGTCAGCCCCAGACTCTGAGTGCACCTAAGACCAACACGAGGTCTAGGTTTGCCTCAGTTGCTTCTGATGGTTTTGGAAAGCATCGAGGACTTGGTTTTTCTGAGTCTTCTGGTTTTGGTCCTCGGGCTGCTCCTGGTCGTGACTTCCGCCGTCACGAGGGTAGATCTCGCTTCCCGTCGAGATAGCTACCAGCGGCGTGATCGACATCTTGCCAGTGCTCGACTCGCTCTCCGTAGCGATCGGACCTAGCAGCGACTTGTCTCGCACACGACCTTACGCTTCTTTGGGTGACGAGGCGTGGGGTAGATAGAGGTCGATCGTGCTGACTACTTCATCGCTCGACGTGTTACTCGATATTGGGTGCCAAAATCACTCTTGATTTACCCGATCGAGACTTTACTCTGTTTGACTCGGGTTCGCGGACGGAAGGGAAAGGTTTGGCTCGTAGACTCCGGGTGTTCACGACACATGACCGGAGATTTCCGTTGGTTTTCTTCCCTTGCCGAGCTCCGGTGATGAGGCGATCACCTTGGAGGCGCTTCATCTGGGCGTCATCGCCAAAGGTGCAGTCGCATTAATGATTCATTTATTTTGAGAGATGTTGCCTTGGTTAGTAAGTTGCGGCATAATTTGCTTTCCGTTTCTCGGGTTACCGATGGCGACTTTGAGGTGAGCTTTAAGAAAACAATTGCAAAATTCTTGATTCTTCGGATAGTCCGGTTTATGGATTTCTCGTTTTGGGAGGATCTTTCGTGCTGATTTTTACGAGTCTTCCGTGATCCTCTCGGTGTTTGGTTGCTTCGAGTCCCGTGACCTTTCTTTCTGGCATAGGAGACTTGGTCATATTGGATTTGACCATTTGACCCGAGTTAGCGGCCACGATCTCATTTGTGGTCCGCCAAAACTCAAGATGGTCAAAGATCGGTTTGTGCTCCATGCCAAGACGGCAAGATGGTTGCCGCTTCTCATCCTCCCACACAGTTACTATGACCGATGCAGGACGCCTACTCCATATGGATACGGTTGGACCATTCGAGTCTTGGGTCGGCAGGAGGAAGTGGTATGTTCTTGTCGTGGTCGATGACTTCTCGAGATATTTTTAGGTGTTTTCTTGGCCTCGAAGGATGAGGCGTTTACACATTTCGAGGTCTTTTCGGTGGGCTTTCATTGAGCTTCCGGTGCCTTACGAGTGATCTGCGGTGACAATGGCACGGGTTCAAGAATTCCTACTTGAGAGGTTCGTGGTGAGGCAGTGTAGAGCACCGGTTCTCTTCTCCTCCGTCCCACGTGAATGGAGTCGTGGAGGAAAAATCGTACCTTGGTCGAGATGGCGGGGCGATGCTCGATGAATACTCTACACCGCGGAAGTTTGGTGAGGCTATAGCTACCGCGTGCCATGTTTCAAATCGAGTTTTTCTTAGGGCACACTTGCATCGTACGTCTTATGAGTTGAGACATGGGCGGAAGTCCAGTGTATCTTATTTTCGTGTGTTTGGATGCAAGTGCTTTATCTTGAAGTCAGGAAACCTAGATTGATAAGTTCGAGTCACGTTCTTGTGATGGGATCTTTCTAGGCTACTCGACTTCTTGGCGGGCTTATAGGGTGCAGGCTGCGAGTCTAGTAAAATGGTAGAAACACGTGAGGTGACCTTGATGAGGCCGGTCAGGGACTAGGCCCGATATCTCGAGTTCTTTAGAGCAGTCCGAGACCATCTTTGTGGATGATGAGGGCGATGGAGATGAGAGTTGTCTACCCGATCGATCCCTCATCCACCCCTTGAGGTGCCGTCTTCCACCGCACCTCGAGGCGATCGATCTTGCCTTCCGCTTCCTCTGGGCTAGTGGCTCTGTTCCTACCTCATCGACTCACGAGGTGAGGCCACTTCTTCATCTCATCCTGGACCTCCTAGACACATTGGAAAGACCATCCTTGAGGCGATTATTGGAGACCTTTTGAGCAGTCACTCGTTCAAAATCTGGCATGTCTCTCTTCTGTCTCTATTCTGCCTTTGTTACCTCATTTGAGCCCAAGGATGTTTGTCATGCTCTCACTGACGAGTCTTAGGGTCAATGCCATGCATGAGGAGTTAGAAAATTTTGAGAGAAACAAGGTCTGGTCGCTTGTTGAGCCCCCACGAGGTCACAATATCATTGGGACTAAGTGGGTGTTCAAGAACAAGCAGTGAGGATGGTGTGGTTATTCAAACAAGGCTAGGCGGTAGCTCGGGGTTCTCCTGGGTTGAGGGTCTAGATTTGAGGAGACCTTTGCCCTATAGCTAGACTTGAGGCCATTAGAATCCGCTTGCCTTGCAGACTTCTAAGGGTTTCAAGCTTTACAGATGGACGTCAAGAGTGCCTTCTTAAATGGCCTTATTGAGGAAGAAGTCTATGTGAGACAGCCTCCTGGTTTCGAAAACCCCAAATACCCAAATCATGTCTACAAGCTTTTCAAAGCATTGTATGGACTTAAGCAGGCCCCTAGAGCTTGGTATGGGAGGCTTAAGTCCTATCTGTTGAGTCATGGTTTCGAAATGGGTAAAGTAGACAAGACCTTATTCATCCGCCGGCATGGCAATGATCTTCTGCTCGTTCAGATTTATGTCGATGACATCATCTTTGGCGGATCCTCGCATGCTCTCGTTTCCCAGTTTTCCGATGTCATGAGCTCGAAGTTTGAGATGAGCATGATGGGCGAATTGAGCTTTTTCCTTGGCTTCCAAATTAAGCAGACTCGGGAGGGTACCTTCTTGCATCAAGGCAAGTACACTCGAGACCTCCTGAGATGCTTCGATATGAGTGATGGTAAGCCTGCGTCAACTCTGATGGCTTCTACAGTTTCTCTTGACCCAGATGAGGATGGCGAGTCGGTTGATCGAGAAAGAGTATCGCGGCATGATTGGCTCCTCTTGTACCTCACGCCTCGAGACCGGACATACACTTCTCCGTGTGTCTTTGTGCCCGATTCGAGCTTCTCTCGCGTATCTCACCGTTAGGCGGTGAAGCGCATCCCAGTACCTTGAGCTACCATTGACTATGGTATCGGTACTCTTCCTCGTCTGTCTTTCCCTTAGAGCCTACTCGGATGCGAGACTTTCTTTGGTGTAGGATGAGCAGGAAGAGCACTTCGGGCACCTACCAATTCATTGTCACTTCTCTCGTTTCCTGGTCCTGTAGGAAGCAGTCCAGTGTTGGACAGTCCACCGCAGAGGTCGAGCACGTTCTGCGCATTCTTTGTAGCAGTGCTTTGGATGGTCTCGACTATGTGGGACTTTGGGTTAGCTATCGACGATGTTCCACTCTTTTGTGATAACACTTCACGATTTGCATTGCTAAGAACCCAGTCAGATTCTCGGACCAAGCATATCGATATCGATATCATTTCCTTGAGACCATGTGGAGAATGGTGACATAGTGCTCCGGTTTGTGAGAGTGACCACCGGTTGGCTGATATCTTTACAAAGCCTTTGGATAGCTCTAGGTTTTCAGCTCTGCGGGGAGAGCTTGGGGTGGTCTGTCCTTATGGACTGTTGTGAGGGGGAGCTTGTGCTTTACTGCTTTACTATATTGATTATGCTCTTACTCCCTTCTGCTTGCATTGCATACGGGTGCATTGGGTTTAGTCGTTCTAGCATAGGTTCGAGTGGTTCTCTTGCCGAGTTGCTTAGACTTCTTACTCTTATCTTGTGATTCTAGGATCTTGCTCATTAGTGCTTTCTTATCTCATTAGGTTGAGCTCACTCACTTCTTGTAGGCTCTAGCGAGGTTGGGCCACCCTCGGGTGGGCAGTGCGTGTTTGCTCTCTAGTGTGTGTTTTCCGTCGGTGATAGTCACAGGTCATATGGGGTAGATGAGAGTCGATCGAGCCATAGTATCCTCTATATCTTATCTATGCTTTAAGGACTGCCCCGTTGGATTTTATTTACCAACTTCTCGATCTTATTGCTTTGGTTCAGGGGGAGTTCATTTGGGAACTTCTAGATCTTAATGTTGACATAACTCAACTTGAACTAAAAGATGCATCACATGTTGATGGGGAGTTGGATTTTATTGCATGTCATTCTGCATTGTAATATAACTACATGGAGCCTGATTATTATCCATCGATGACATGTTTAAAATGCTTTACACCTTGCCATGACTTGTGCTCATTTGCTACATTTATCATGACTTCATATGTGTAAACTAGCTTTTGCCATGATAAGTTAATTAAACTTGCTCAATTTAAACTAAAACTTGTCATGATTAGCACTCGAGATTAGTCTTTCTTGAGCTATCTTTTTATGATCCATGCCATGGCTAGTAGGCTGAGTTGAGCGTTCAATCTCTATTGAGCCTTAGTTTGAGCATTTTAAGTCTCTTGATGATGCATAAGCTAGTACAATGCTTAAAAGCAAAAGATCTCTTTTGTGCGAAAAACTGATTTCACCAATTCTTTCTCATGAGACGGCTTGCCATTGCACTAGGCATGAACTTAGGGGGAGTTTTGGATGACCTAGACTATCTTCTTAAACTTCTTGCTTGGAGTAGTCGCATAAGGCTTGAGATATAGCACATGATAAAAATATTGGTTGGAAACGACCATGAATTTCAAAAGAAAATATGTCATTTGTGCTTCATTTGCTTAAGCTACTAAAAGAACCAAGTACTTGAATCAATGTTTCTCTCTTGAGCGTATAGCACTCTATTTGGACTCAATTTTAGCTTCTTGGTTCTGCTTAGCTTAATTGACATGGCTTGCATCATTCTTGGATGTCTCTAACTAGACTTTGCTTATTGATGACTTGATTTGTTTACAAATTGCACTATAATTCAGATTATCATCTCTTTGGTTTAGCTAGCATATACATATCTTGTCATGATCTAGATAGCCTTTATTGAGTTATGGCTTGGTGTAATCCTTAATGGTCATTTTGGATAATTCTCATGGCTCTAAATGCTTAGAATAATCAAACTTCAGCTATTTCATCCGTTTTCAAGACTTATTCTCCTTCTTGCATTCTTGATGTGTTTATTGCCAAAAGGGGGAGAATAGCGGTAGAAAAAGCCATTTTGGGATTTGGGAGCTTTGAGGAAAACTTGTTCTTTCTTTTTGCTCCTTCTGTCGACATGGTCTTTAGCTTCATTCTTCTTCTTTGGACCATGTTGGATTCTTCAAACTCAACTTCATGCTTTTTTCTGTGTTTGTCAATATACTCATCAAGGGGGAGATTGAGAGACTATGTGAGGTTATCCCATGTGTATGATGAGTAATTGACATCGGCTTAGGGAAGTCGAGTTTGAGTTGGTTGGTTCGGACCATGTCGTTGCGAGGTGTAACGGGCTCGGTCGAACTTGGTCAAACTTGGTCGTATGGACTTAGGTTGCATAGTTTGATGATTCGACAGGTTTGGACTTCATCGTGAGTAAGTTTGATGCTATTTATGCTTTCATGTGTCGAGCGGTGCTATTTGATGTGTTTCTTGTCTGTGTTGGTTGCAGGACGTCGAGACGGAGTCGTGGCGAGACACGGGGTGACCGGACTAGACACAGGCGGTGTCGAGTCGAGCGGTCGGATGTGTCGAAGACGGCGGAGATCGATGTGGTTGCGAGGCTTGGGCGACAAGGGCGGAAGCTTCCGGGAAGGTGCAGGAGGGGCGAAATGGTCATTTCGCGAGGGTGCACAAGTGGGAGCGGGCTCCGTTCGGGTTTAGCCGGCGTAACGAGTGGGAGACCCGTTAGCCAGGGGCTATAAATAGCTGTTGGGGGCTGCGTACCCCTTCATGCACTTGAGAGTGGGTTAGGGTTTGCTTTAGTCAAAAGAACCTTTAGTGGTTGAGACTACAAGAGGGCAGCAAAGGTGCCTCCCTCATTCAGCCCTTCCCTCATGTGTGTGTGTGTTCCTCCCAAGAACATGTGAAGTTCTTGGTGTTCTTGAGGATGGAGAGGGAGAGGATGGATTGAGGGTCTTGTAATCTTTCTTCTTGTTCTAATATACATGCGTATCGGGACTCCTTGTAATCGTTTCTTTGAAATGAAAATCTGAAGTTTCTTCTTTCATGCACTATTTGCTTCGATGCTTTCTAGGCTTGATTCTTGAGATTTTCGTTTTCTTGTCGATTCTTGCGGTTGAGTGGCAAAATGAGTTGCTCAGGGATGGAATTGCATTTCTAGACCCTTTGGTCATCTAATTCCAAGAGCAATTTGATCAATTTACAGGAATCACATTTTGAGCTTTTCTTGTTCATCCTCTAGGGTTTTGCTCCAAATCTTGTTTCCCTCTTTGAGATGGCTTGATTCTTGACTTGCAGAGTCCAGTGGTTATTACGAACATATCTGCAAAGTTTCTTGGCCAAAGGATCAAAGAATCGTTGGGAATTTGGATTTTGAGTCGCGCTGTCTGAACTTTCAGTTCATCTCTTGGTCGCTCGAAGCAGGGGCGATCCGACCGGAACCTTATTGGCGGTCTGACCGGAAAAATGATGACGGTCCGAGGCCTCATCCGAAGCGGTCGGGCCGGACCTAGCATCGAACCCGGTGCCACAAGGCGGTCGGGGCGGGCGGCTTGGGAGTGGTCTAACCAGCTCATGTGTAGCGGTCTGACTGGCATCCTTTTTGACAGCCTGTATTACTTTACTGTTTTTGGTAGATTTATTTTTTGTTATTTTCTGTGCCTTCTTCTTGAGTGCTCTAAGTTCTAGAGAGCTGCCTTGAACTCCTTCATAGCTCTTTGTAGCTATTGTTGAGGAGTTTCATTAAGCGGAACCTTTGAGGGGAAAGTTTTTAAAGTCGACATTCACCCCCCTCTGTCGCCATTTCGGTCCTTCAACGGTACATGCCACAAACCACCATTTCTCGTGCTACATCCGCACCCACTATCATACCATCCACCTAGATATGGTAATAACAAGTTTTAGGGTTTTGATGAGCATAAACTATGTTATCCCAAAATATCAGTCATTTACATCCAATGACTACCCACAGTAATTTTCATGTTTAAGAAATGATGATTTAGGGCAATTATTGCCCTAGGTACTTAAGCAAGGCTAGCATGGCACTTAAGTACAAACTATAGCTAGTTGAGTTACCATTTAACATTTAGGGTGATAAGGATTATGTCTGTCAAATTTCAAGGATGGCATAATGCATTACCTTATCAAGTAGGCATGTAACTATCCTTAACGTTTAACATACATTTGTATAACTAATAAAGCATGCAATTTGATAGTTTAAATGAATATAAATTTGCATAAAATATAGGATCAACAAGGTCAAAGTGTTCACTCGCCTGGCTCACAAGAGGGTTAATCTTGGTATTCTTGAGTGTGCCCGATCTGGGGCTCGTCCACACCTTTGAACTCTACTTGGGTGACCGCATCAGAAAATGAGCCAAGCAAGCAAGAACTAATAAATACCATACCAAATTCTAATCAACTCTAAATTATATGAAACAAGCACCATTAGATAGATCTTAAATTTAGACAAATTTAGGAACAAATTTCACTAAATTTGGAGCTAAGACGAGAGAGAACGGGTTTCCTGAAGTTTAATTTTTTAATAAAATCCTAAAAATTAAAAGAGGAGAGAGACTTCTCTCTCTGATAGGTGGGGCCATCTGGTTTTAAATTATTTTTTGAATTATTTTTATTTGGAAAAGCTACTGAGTATGATGTGTGGGTCCCACTGAATTTAAATTTTAAATGAATTATTTTTTAAAGAAAATGGGCCAGAGACTGACATATGGAACCCGATTACTGTGCAAATAGTAGATGGGCCCCACATGCCAGTGGCCTGAGGGATAAAACCAAGTTTTAAAAGATTTTAAATGGTCGTGGTCGTGAGGCCAACTTGTCAGCGGGACATGACTTTAATTAGGTAAGGATGGCCCATATGGCAGCGGCTCCTTAGCAACAATCATTAATTCTTAACTAAACTTGATTAACTGCGGTGATTCTCCCCCACCGACAACGGAGGGAGACACGGCGGCAGGAGGCAATGGCCGAAATGGGATCCTAGTGCTTGTGCGCACATTTGAGTGAGGTCCTACCGGCCAATTTGGCCAAGGTGATGGCCGGCGGTGAGCTAAGCGGAGGAGGTGGCAGTGACATGGTGCCATGATAAGTCATGGTGATCGAGGCCTATTTCTCGAGGGGAGAGCAATAGAAGGGGGAGGGTCACCGGGGCAAGAGGCGAGGCTCGGGGAGGTTGGTGACGTGATGGCGGTGGAGACCAAAGTGGCGGTGAGGAGGAGCACGGTGCGGGCTTGCCGAAGATGGAGGGAGGGGTCGGGGTGGCTCAGGTTGTGTTCGATACCTTCGGGTTAAGCTACAGTCGCGGACAATTGGACAATGGGGCGTCAGGGCGGTGGGTCGACTAGGCACTGGAGACGAGGGAGAAGGGGGTCGTTGGCGACCTATGAGAAACGATAGGCCAATTAAGCGTGGTGAGAGAGGGAGTAGGGAGGGATAGGGGTACAAACGGATCGGATTTGGACGGATATTGTTGTTACCATATCCTAACCCATATTTTTTTCGGATTCAGTACCAATCGGATTCGGTACCAATCGGATTCGGTGCCGGATCGGTCGGGATTAACCCGAGCCGTTTACACCCCTACTTGTTTGTAAGGAATGCATGCAGTATAACAAATGGAGTAGGAGGACGTATTGTCAAGAACTTGATGTTACTACTTAATAGCTGATGTGGAAGATTTTATTTTACCATTGCAAAAGAAAATGAAACGTCAAATAGTAGCACTAACACGAAATCAAACTTAAAAGCGTATCGGATTCGGGACGGATATTGTCATACCATATCCTAACCCATATTTTTCTCCGGATTCGGTACTAATCGGATTCGGTACCAATCGGATTCGGTCTTGGATCGGTCGGGATTAACCCGACCCGTTTGCACCCCTAGGGAGGGACAATCATGAGGAAACGCTCGGCAGGGGCTGAGGCTCACTGGGAGGAGCTGGCGACGATGATAGCCGAAGGGGAGGCGCGACAACGATGATGGTGAGCTCGGGGAGGTAGGGGAGCGGAGGGGAAGGTGGCGTTGGGAGAAAAGGGGGCTCGATGGCACCTTTTATAGTCGGGGGGAAAAGAGATGGTCGTTGGCGCCATGATGGCGTGGGCGGCAACTGTAGAGAGACAGGCCAGCACTCGGTGCGGCATAGAAGGGGGCTAGCACCGAGCTATGCGAGGAGAGAGGGGAGCTAATACAAGGCGGTGTGGTGGCACGGTCGCCCGGGAGGTTGGACATGTGAGGCGAACACGTGGGCGGCGGGGCGGGTCGTCGTGTCATGGCACCACGGGAAGAAGAGAGGGAAGAAGGAGGGCCAGGCGGGAGGCGGCCTAGGTTGAGGAGGGGGCGGCTCGGCGTAGGGCGAGGCGGTGGGGACATGGCCGCGGCGAGGATGGACCGCGCGCAAGGTGACACGAGTGCGGCGAACGCGGTCAGCGCGGCTAGCACGTGCTGGTCGTCCTGAGCGCAGGCGGCGACACTTAGGCAGAGGGGGAAGAGAGATAGGACAGAGGAGGCCGGGTGGGCTGGAGCAGGCCGAAGGCTAGGTGACTGGGCTAGGAGATGGGCCAGGGTGAGCTAGGCCGAGGCCGAAAAGGTTTCAAATCCTTTTGAATTTTTGAATTTGGGTCGAGTTTGCAAAAGAAAACTAGATTCAAAATTTTCAAAATTTTTATTCACGAAAATTTGAAATCCTCAAAATAGGATGTTACACATACACGCAGTAGGTAAATAGTAATTTGTTTAGATGAGTAAATAGTAATTACTAAAATAGACTTGAGCCGCTCGATCTCATAATCCAGATCCCCTTGAGCGTAGGCCGTTGATTTGGTTCGGTAAATGAAGCCGTCAAACCGTTGAAGCGCTGCCGATTTACTCTGTACTCTGAACATTTTCAATTTCTGAACCTCGCCCATTTCTGATCCTGAGTCCTGACAATTATTTATACCCCGACCTCTCACTGAAAATTGAAAGCAGGCCATTCTTCCCAAGAGACCATGAACACGTATATTAACATTAGCCAATGAAGTGTCATATAACCCTAGTACCTATAGTGTACCATCTTATTTTGAAATGAATATTCATTATACTTAGTGAGAGTTGGTTTACTTTAAAGTTCTTCTATCCAGAATCAGAGACTTTCCAATAAACCCATGCCGGCAACATGATCACGAAAAATATTGGGTAGTAAGCCTTTAGTAAATGGATCCGCAAGCATTAACTTAGTACTAATATACTTGATACTAATGGTTTGATCTTGGATTCTATCCTTTACAACATGATACTTAATGTCAATGTGTCTGGCAGCACTACTTGACTTGTTGTTATTTGCATAAAAGACTGCTGGTTCGTTATCGCAGTATAAGGTGAGTGGTTCAGAAATGTTGTCTACCAATCGAAGTCCCAGGATAAAGTTCTTAAGCCATACAGCCTGCCTGATAGCCTCATAATATGCCACAAACTCAGCTTGCATCGTTGAAGATGTCGTAAGTGTTTGTTTGGAGCTTTTCCACGAGATAGCTCCTACAACGAGTGTGAAGATATAACCTAACGTGGATTTTTTAGTATCAACACATCCCATAAAATCTGAATCTGAATAACCAATAATTCCAAGGCTATCAGAATTCTTATATGTGAGCATGAAATGTTTGGTAACTTGCATATAGCGCAAAGCTTTCTTAACGGCCTTCTAGTAGTCCGGTCCTGGATTTGACTGATATCTGCCAAACATCTCGGTTACAAAAGCTAAATCAGGGCACGTGCATACTTGAGCATACATAATGCTTCCGACAGCTGCATAAGTAACCGACTTCATTTGATCAGTTTCATATTGGTTCGTTGGACATTGAAATGTCCCAAACTTATCGCCCTTAATAATAGGAGCAAGTGAGCCAGAACACTTATGCATATTGTATCTCTTCAGTACTCTGTCAATGTATGCCTTCTGAGATAAACCTAATATTCCTTTGGACCTATCTCGGTGAATCTCAATGCCAAGAACATAAGAGGCATCACCAAGATCCTTCATATCAAAATTAGATGAAAGAAATCTCTTGGTCTCAAATAGCATATCCTTATTACTGCTGACCAATAAGATGTCATCTACATAAAGTACTAAGATGGTGAATTTATTCCCTTTGAACTTAACATATATGCAGTTATCAACTTCATTTTCTTTAAAACCAAAATTCCTTATGACCTTATCGAATTTGAAGTACCATTGCCTCGATGCTTGTTTTAAACCATAAATCGATTTCTTAAGTCGACATCCCATATGCTCCTTACCTTCCACGATAAAACCTTCCGGTTGAGCCATGTAAACGTTCTCTTGCAAGTCACCATTAAGAAATGCCGTCTTAATATCCATGTGATGCAGCTCTAAATCATAATGAGCTACAAGTGCCATAACAATTTGGAATGAATCTTTAGTTGAGACAGGAGAAAATGTGTCATTATAGTCAATCCCTCTCTTTGAGAGAAGCCTTTTGCTACAAGCCTTGCTTTGAACCTTTCGACATTTCCCTTAGAGTCATGCTTGGTTTTGTAGACCCATTTACAGTCCACTATTTTGACTCCATCAGGAATTTTCACTAAGTTCCATACATCATTTGCGCTCATAGACTTTAGTTCATCATTCATGGCATCCAGTCATATAGGAGAATGTTCACTCATCATGGTCTCCTTATAAGAGGTGGGATTATCTACCTTCTCTATATCATTAATATCTTCATTCATATAAACGACATAATCATTTGGGGTGGCAGATCTTCTCTCCCGCTGTGATCTTCTAACAGGTTCATCATCTATTATAGGAGACTGCTGAGGCTCATCATTAGATGTAACATTAGGAATTTCAGAGACCTCAATAGTGGGTGCAATAACAGTATTCTCTGCTAGAGGCGCAACCACCTGAGGCACAGGAATAAAGATCTCTGGGATAAGCGGTGAAGGAACATAAATCTGCTGCTCCTCAAGATCTATTTTCTTGGGCTCCAGGTCCTCGTTATTTTCTAAAAACATAGCGTGCCTTGTTTCTACAAACTTAGTTATCCTATCAGGATAATAAAAACGTGTAGGATCGGAAACAGCAACAGAGGAGGGTGAATGGTGCGTTCAAAAATCACCCCCAAGTATCTATATTTACTTCTTCTCCGATAGCTATAAAAGCTACGAAGCAAGAGAATAAGAACCTTCACTGAGAACTGAAGAGACAATCAGACAACCGTGCAAAAAGCCAAGCAGAGGCACATCGAACATGGACTACAGACGAGACCGACAATAATGTAACTTTAGAACTGAGTGCAAGCTTGCTCTCTTTTGACTCTCAAGAAGAAGTGCAGAAAACAGTTGAAGAAAAGCCGAAGGCTGCACACAGAGAGATCAAAAACAAAAACAAGGCTGCAGCCAACTGAAGGAGTTAAATAGCTATCGGCATGAAAATCAACAGAGCAGCACAAGGAAACCGAGTACAACCATTTCTGCAGATTTGATAGGAAAAATTCAGCAAAGAATGAGATAATCATAGAATCGCATCTGCTTAGATAAAACCCTTAAATTCCAACACAAGAGGGAAGATAAAACCTGATTTAGAGCAATCTGCAGAAACTTTGAAATCCGCAAACAGTAATTACTGAATACTGAAAACTGCACTAATTAAAAACTGAAATCTGCACTAAATTTGAAAGCTGAATCAGTAAACAGAAAAACAGATTCACAGGAAGGTTCAAGAAGAATCAAAAGAACATTCGGCCAAGGTAAAGCCTGATCCTTCCAACAGAACTTGCCGACAATATATATATCAGGCTGCAGACCTCTTTAGGCAGAGAAGAAATGCAAACAGCTGCTATGCTGTAGTAAAATTCAGACCAACCAAAGCGAATGCAGAGCTGAGCTAATCATTTCGACCGTACCAGCTGACATTTTTAATTTTGCCGAACAACGGGTTGGGTGCAACGAAAACTGAATTCAATGAGAGAAAGAGACGGAAATGAAGTTCAGAAAATGCAGAGAACACAAGCAGCTTCTTACGCCGAAATCAAGAAGAATCGAAAACTCAAGAATAAAACATCGAGGCTACGACGAAACTCGAGAGGCGAAATTCGGTGCGGTAGTAACGATAAGTATTTCTTAGAACCTGACATTAGTGAAATGATAGGGAGAATGCTTTGATTCTTAAGTCAGTGTTTTAGGACTGCAACGTAAACATGTCATTGGTCTCAACGAGAGTAAAGTGCAGTCCAAGAACAAGAGAACGCAAGAAATTCAGTTTTGAGCAGAAACTTGAAAAGATACAGGGCAACACCAAAATACAAATTTCTCCTCAATCTTTTAACCTTTGCTCATGAAACTTTGAGGATAGCTAATAGATAGCATCAGGACTCTAGATATCAAGTTTCATGCCAAGAAGAGAAAGGAAAACAAAAAACACCTCAAACCCTAGAAGTAGAAATACAAGAACAGAGGAGATATGTCGTTTAAGAGAAAAGAAGAATATGCATTAAATCTGTCTTTTGCTCTTAGGAATGGATTAGCCAAAAGACCTTGAGAATATTCCTAGTTCAGAGCCAGATTATCTTGCTTGTTCTCAATCACGAGCTCAACATAAAAATAAGAACAGCAAGAACACAAAGAGCAGAAAAGAGCAGAACTGAGCTAAAACCCAAACGAATGCAAGGAAATCATAATAGCTCACACTTAGTCCATTTCCTATTAATTCAGAGACATGGGTTTTTACATAGGATCGTTCTTACAATCAACTCACCCCCAGTCACTCATCTAGACAGAACATACACGCAGACAAGAAGAAACAGAAGACTGCAAGAACTAGTCCCTCTCACCAGAAAAGAAAAAGATTAGTAGTACACCCGCTCACTGAGTCATGGAGGGAGAAGGCAACAACTATCCCTGCTCTCCCACCCACTTCTCAACCAAAAGAGAAAGGGGACACAAAAGCAAAAGAGCATTCAAAACCCTAGAAGCTCCCAAAGCCCTTGAATCAATGCAGCCACCAGGAGGCACCTCCTCCTTATATAGTCTTCGGCTAACGGGTCTCCAACTCGTTACGCCCGTTAGACCCGAACGAAACCGCTCCCGCCTGTGCAGCTTTGCGCTTTTACCGAAACGCCCCTCCTGCACCTTCCGGGAAGCTTCCGCGTCTCTTGCTTCCAAGCCTCGCAACCACCTCGAGTCATCGCCGTCTTTGACACATCTCGACCGTTCTGACCTCGACACCGCCCGTGTCTAGTTCGGTCACCTCGTGTCTCGCCACGACTCCGTCTCGACGTCCTGCAGCCAACACAGACAAGAAACACATCAAATAGCACCGCTCGATACATGAAAGCATAAAAACATTATACTTACCCATGATGAAGTCCAAACCTATCGAATCATCGGAATATACATCTTAATCCCATACAACCAAATTTGACCAAGTCCGACCTAGCCCGTTACACCACGCAACGACATGGTCCGAACCAAGCAACTCAAACTCGACTTTCCTAAACCGATGTCAATTACTCATCATACACACGGGATGACCACCACATGGTCTCTCAAAACGATACCCTTTGGATCTCTCGGGGTACTCAATAAAATGACAACTTACTGTCTTAGAGTCTAACTTCCTAATATGTGGATTAAGTAATTTAGCTTCAGCACGACAACCCCATACTCATAAATATTTCATACTCGGTTTCCTCCCAGTCCATAATTCATAAGGTGTTTTAGGTACTGATTTACTGGGAATCCGATTAAGAATATGTGCGGCTGTCTTTAGTGCTTCCATCCACAAAACAATTGGTAAATTAGAATGGCTAAGCATGCTCCGAACCATATCCATAAGTGTACAGTTGCATCACTCAGCTACCCCATTTTGCTGAGGTTCGCCTGGCATAGAATACTAGGCAACAATGCCATTTTCCTCAAGGAACATAGCGAAATGGCCAGGAATTTGCCCATAAGAGGCATGTCATCCATAATACTCTCCCCCACGGTCCGATCTTACCACTTTAATTCTTAGGTTGTGCTAATTTTCAACTTCAGTCTTAAATATCTTAAATTTGTCAAGTGACTCAGATTAGTCTTCAATGGGAAGGATATAACCATAACGGGATAAATTATCAGTGAATGTGATGAATGAATCAAAATCATCCACTGATGTCATAGGAAAAGGGCCACAAATATTAGTGTGAATTAATTCTAAGAGTCTTGTGCTGCGAGTAGCTCCCTTCTTTATTTGCTTTACATATTTCGTTTAATGTAATTAATGCAGTGGTCTGAGTCAGAGAAATCTAAAGGGTGGATAATTTTTTCTTTAATGAGATGCTCCATTCTCCCCCTCGAAATGTGGCCTAAACAACAGTGCCATAGTTTCGAAGAAGTCTTATCATTTTTTTACACTTAGCATCACATACATTCAAAGATACATGAGATCATTAAGGGAAAGCATATAGAGCTTGTCTTGTCTAAAGGCAAGAGCAACATCCACATCAACCATTGATAACTTTTGCATGCCTTTTTGTGATATCATCAAACTCCGGACTAAATCTTTTAAGCATCTCAATAAACACATCAATCCCTTTAATATTTTCATCAATAATTACTAAAATTATTTTTAGAATCCTATATGCTTTTAGGTGGTTGAACCGCTCGGCCAATCTGACTGCAAGCGACTAGCTAGACTGGTCTAGGCAGTCTGATCGCTCAGGTCACAGCAGTTTAACCGCTCGCCAAACAGAAGTAGTAAATTAGCACGATATACAACCAAGAAAATGGCTAACTATAAAGCCAGTGATCCAAACAATATGAAACTTGGTATAAATCCTCCCTAAGATGTCAGAAATATATTCTAATCATAGATTATTGAGATTAATGCCAAAGTTCCAATCTTTATCCAAAACAAATAACGTTGCACCAAAACGAGGAAAAAGAGAGAAACTTTGATCCGCTCTTGCTCATGAGACCTTGATGATCTAGATTATCTTGGATGGTTTCTCACATGCCATAGTAATCTAGATCACATTATGAACTCAAGCCCAAATGCCCTCAAGATCAAAACCCTAAAATCATACCTCTCTTGAGCACAACGGACAATCTCAAGAACTTTCTATAGAAAATTCCTAGATGGATGGGATCTGATATCCAAGAGATATCTTCACCTCTTACACGTCCTTGGTACCAAGAAAAATCAAGAGTAAATGAAATCCAAACAAGAAAACGAAGCAAATCAAGAGCACAAGGACAAATCCAAGGCACAGACCCACTTGGGCGAAGTTTAGATATTTATTTCATTTTGAGAGGAATATTTTAAAGCCACTGCCTCATGGAGGACAGAACTTTAACCATAGAGTATACACAAAGTTCTAACATAAGAAAAATCCTAACCTCTCAATACATACAAGGGCTTATATAGTAGAGACTCCTCACCTCACACCTGACCCTAACAACCAGTAACCCTTAGTAGATATAACTACTTACAAATGAGGAAACCTAATAATCTACACACAAACGGGTTTTACACTTGTACATTTTGAAATAGTGACTTCCACATGGCTCCAATAGCCCGATAAGATGTTCCATCTTCCAGGACTTTACCTAAACGACTTAGGCCACTGCCACAGTTTTGTAAACTATCTCTTTACCCGGTAACAAATAATTCTCTTAATTGCCACCCACTGGCCTTTACGATGCTTCTCTTAGAAACAACCACCACAACGAAGTCCGTGATGCTCAATGACTTGCTACCAAGATCATACACCTGCTCCAAGGACTTCCCCTAGCCTCGGCCTTGTCGTTGACCGCAACAATCACCAAGTACCCTGCACATCAAAGAACAAACAATAAATCTGAGTGACATGCACTTGCATAGATTCCCGCCATAGCTAACACTTGCATGGAATCGATGCAAACATACACCACTTGACACCCACGTCTTGATTCCCACAATTCATGGTCTCCTACCATAACTAATACTTGCATAGATTCCCGTCATAGCTAACACTTGCATGGAATCTCGCCATAGCTAATAATTCCATGGACTCCTACCATTACTAACACAACCGAACAAGCTCAAGTCAATCAATTTCATAGGAGGCCGATTTGATCTCCAACCAACGGCTGGTCAGACTGCCACGAACCGACTTAAAACCTCTCGGTAACATTGGGCAATTCTAACCACGGCACCCATGCCGGCCAAACCGCTCGACAACCTCCAACAAGACAGCCATTATTATATGGCATGCCACACTAGACCCCAGTCAAACCGCTGTTACATGACTATTCCCACCTAGTAGTAAAAACCAGAAAGTAAATGGCATAAAGTCAAACTCAAACTTCAACAACGAAGCACAAATAAAATCAAATACTCATCACACAATACAGGGTGAACTCCACATGGTCTCACATACCTGCAAAAGACTCTCTTTGGGTGTAGTTGTTTGTAGTTGCAGGCTCTTATGGTAGATGTTGTCTGGTAGGGGTGCAAATGGATCGGATTCGGACGAATATTGTTGTTAGCATATCCTAACCCATATTTTTTCGCCGGATTCGGTACCAATCGGATTCGGTGCCGGATCGGTCGAGATTAACCCGAGCCGTATCGGTCGGGATTAACCCGAGCCGTTTGCACCCCTACTTGTTTGTAAGGAATGCATGCAGTACAACAAATGTAGTAGGAGGACGTACTGTCAAGAACTTGATGTTACTACTTAATAGCTGATGTGGAAGATTTTATTTTACCATTGCAAAAGAAAATGAAACATCAAATAGTAGCACTAACCTGAAATCAAACTTGAAGACGTATCGGATTCGAACGGATATTGCTGACATATCCTAACCCATATTTTTTTCTCTGGATTCGGTACCAATCGAATTCGGTGCCGGATCGGTCGGAATTAACCCGACCCGTTTGCACCCCTATTGTCTGGTTTTGGGTGTCCTGCTAGTAGTTGTTTCGAAGGGAGGTATTTTCGCGTTTCTTCTCTGATCTTTAGCTGGTTTTTTTAGCGTTGGCTTTGGTTTACACCTCCCTGCTATAGTAACTAGATTTTAAACGGTGTGTTTTTTCAAGGCAGGGTTTACAGGTAAATTGTAGCAGACTGTGCTGAACTACTGGTCAAAATCACATATGACTATTTTCCTCTATATATTGTCTCTCGTGAACAATTAGAATTCACAAACCATAAGACAAAAGTCAAAGTCACAGCTTAAAAAACCCACTCAAATTTGTCTTCTAAAACTGGTCTCCCCGATTTACTTCTATACCCTGTAAGACTTGTTCTGGCTTTCAATAAAAGCCGCCCCCCAGCCTTGTTCATATAAATAAAGGAAAATAAATTTCGAACCAAAGCTTCACATTAGTACGCAACAACTTCTCCACTTGCTCTAGTATTTAGAACACAATAATATCGCGGTTTGTAATTTGGTTTAGAAAAAAGCAGCCAATCAAACACCGAGATATCTCAAAACGGATTTACCAAACAAGATTACCGTGATCCACTACAATGCCAAGTGTAATCTAAGCTTTACTTTGAAGAGTTGGGGAAGCCCTGTGTTGCTTGGGGTAGTTCAACATTTCTATTTGTTTAAGCGAAAGGTGAACATCCTTCTATCTAGACTGCCCATCTTGACGCAGTCTACTGAATGAGACCATTTGGTATTTACACAACAAAATTGATCTCGCAAGCTTCTGCTAACAATATGGCTAGAGCATGCTCGGAGCACGAGATTAGTTTCTCACATTCTTAGAGACGAAAGTAGGCACAATGCTACGTCTCAATCATAAACCAACGCTGCGTCAGATGTTGATATGGCTGAGGTGGAGAGAGAATAATGCAATGACTCATGCAAACACACTGTCTTACCGGGGCCATTAAAATATAATATCGAGAGAGGACAGAGAAGGTGAAAATTTCTGTGTTACCCTGTCATACAGCCATTCATAGGCGTCCCCTTCCTTACATTCTCCTATGCTCCTCTCTCCTGGTTAGCTAACCTTTCTGATCCCAAATCCGGTTTCTTGTCAGCGCCTGTGGTCTGTTCCTCGCGAATTTGCTCCTGTTGTGGAGTTCATGGAGCCTCCTGTAGAATGTGGCCTCGCAGGAGCCCGACCAGCGCCGGATCTGGGAACTAACATGCTGTGCTCTTGGAACACAAAAGTTTCGGTTCTTTCTTCTCTCTCTCTTTTTTTACATTTTTCGTAGATTTAACTGCCTCCGTTCGCGATATCGTTTCTATGTTTGATTGTCGCCTGTGTTTCATATTTGAAGAGAATTGAACAGAAATGGAGAGTAAAAGTGGGTTCTTGTTGGGGAATCTGGCCCTTTTCTCCCACCAAATTTGGCCTCCCGAGTTCTTGATTTGATCTGCCTCTGCCTCCCAGTTGTGACAGGAACACCTCCTTTGATGTGATTGCATTTGTACCTTTCTTCTTGGAATCCAACTTTTTAGTTGCCTGAGGATTTCTATCTTTTTTTAGATTCAATGTGATTTTGATTGGCGTACTATCTGTCTGGGTGTCTGTTGAATTTGTCAACTTGGGGTGAGGGGGTCGTCCGGTTGCAGCTTCGAGATAGTTGAGTCCACCAAAGAATTCGATAAAGCTGCACGTTCCGCTGGTGGCGGCGGCCAGAGCAAACAGCAAC
The DNA here is from genome assembly GCA_036346245.1 of Bonia amplexicaulis. Classification (NCBI taxonomy): domain Eukaryota; kingdom Viridiplantae; phylum Streptophyta; class Magnoliopsida; order Poales; family Poaceae; genus Bonia; species Bonia amplexicaulis. The sequence goes on along the minus strand of JAYGGG010000343.1, from coordinate 62,634 downwards.
CAAGTAGTAGCAACTCCGACATGGTGCGGGGCCTTGCGAGGGAGACTGAGCTACTCAGCGGCGAATCACACCTGGAGCTATCTGGACTGTAGTTTAACTACAGTCTGGCAATCAAAGTCTATATAAAATTTATGAAAAATCATAAAAAACAGAATTATCTTAAGAGTTGATCTAAGAGCAGCTGGCCTAGTCTAGATCTTGGGCTTAGGCTGGTTTCGCCTCTGGAGCTACGGCAAACATGTGTGACACCAACGTTAGAGCAGTGACACAGATGAGAATAGAGAGGACGAGGGGAGAGAGAAGAAAGAACTAAGAAAAAGAGAAAGGCAAATGCGTCATTTTAGATTATTTCTCTCTCCTAAGCAAATATATTACTTTAATTGGTAGGGCATCTATTAGCAAAGAGGCACAAAATTTTAATGTGTTTCAGTAAATATACAAAATATAATGTCTTCAAGTAAACACAACAAAAAACCAGTGTTCTATAGCTTTTGCTAAAATAAAATATCACTTCCGTCTAACCCATCCTCTCTCTCTTCCTCTTCGAATTCATTGACATGGGGATCCGCTAATTTTTTCTTGCCCTTAGAACCAATACCTCAACATGATCGGTACCAAGAAAATTTTTGTTGGAACCTTGCTTCACTTGTGGGTATTGCTTTGTATCGATAGTAGCGTGAATGTACAATTATAAATATAATTTTGATTAATCAGTTGATGATATCCTGCCGGTATGTTAACCATATTAAATAACCCCTTCCTCACTAACCGCCAAACCCTATCCACCATAGCTGCCACCCCAGCCACCATTCTTGGGCATTGTGCGGTCACCTTCCCCAGCACCGGTGTCGCTTATTGGTGAGCTGTCGCCGTGGCCACCCGCTTTCTCTTCCCCAGATTCGGTGAACGCAGCCCTAACCTTAGCATGGTTGGAGCGCCATCGGAGCCTCGCCGCAAGCTGTTGGAGCCATATCATCAACATCCGAGGGAGCAAAATTCGAGTATTCTCGTGGTGACAAAGTACTTGAGTACCATTTAGCAATCTCCGCAATAGTACTCGTGAAAAGTTCGGAAGATCATTACAAACATAAGTTGTATTTCTATACAATAACGTCAACTTCTGTTTTTTTTCGAAGGAGAACATATTCAATCATGTACTCCTACATTGACTGCATGTAGGCACAAACATGTTCAGTTTCTAGTTCGCTTAGTGGTTGTAACTCAAAACAGAGTAAACTGCTTGTACGACAGAGCACGCTAGCCCGATGGCAGCCGCCACGAGCCCAATCGCGAGCCACGGGTTGCTGAAGTACTTCTGCCTCAGCAACACCATCCACCGCCGCGAGCGGTTTCGGAACCGCTTCTCCAACGCCTGGCATGTCGCCCTCAGGTAATTGCAGCAAGGGTCGTCCGCGTCAAACACGACCGCCTTGCAGAGGTCGGCGAACCAGCCGGCGACCTCGCCGTGGTTGCCGAGGCCGTGCACGATGACCCCTCTCCTCGATAGCAGCTCCACGTCCCTCGCCGTGCACGCGACCTGCGACATGAAGACGCAGTACGCCGTGACGTGGCTCCCGGCCTTCTCCGGGTTGCCCTGCTCCAGCGCCATCAGGTTGCGCAGCAGCCGCCACGTCTCGTTGTCGATGTTCAGGCGGGGAACCTCCAGTGTGCTGCCGCCACTGGACAGCTTCACGTCCAGGATGTTGCGCACAGCCCCCTTGGTGCTGATGGCCCGACTCTTGAACTTCACACCCGAGAAGTAGTACTCCGTCGCCGTGCGCCACCGGCCCACCGTCTTGCCAGCGGTGCCTCTACCGCCCATCGCCGATAAGGGTTCATTTGGCTTTAAGTGCATATGCAACAGGTGCAGAAGATTGTCTGGCCCCGGCGTTGCCACCATGGCCGGCCTTGCCAGTGAGTACTGTTGCCTCCACAAGAGATCCCGGACATACCTCGCGATGCCATCAACCGCAGGAACGTTGCCATCCAAAATGGTCAGCTGGTGGATCTTCTCGACGACGAAGAACGGTATCTGGTTCTCCGCAAGGTAGAACGCGTCGCGCATCACCGCGACGGCTTCCTGTTTGTCGCCAACGCCTGCCGCTGACACCAACGGCACGATGCGGCATCCTCCCTGCTGCACGTGGGCATTAGCCGTCGCCGCACCATTTGTGCGGGGTCCGTGGACGTCGCCGAACCAGAAGAGTATGTAGCAGCCGTCGAGCAGCAGCATGCGCACGAAATCTTTGCTCGACAAGTCAAACATGTGGGCGTAGCAGCTCCTGGCGCGGCCCTCGAGGTGCGCCAGCTCGTTGAGGAAGACCTCCACCGTCATCCCGGGACTCGCCGCTGAGAGGACGGCGCCGAGGCTTTTTATCTTGTCGTCGTCCCTCACGAGGTGCGGGTTGCTGATCCGGTGGTACGGCCCGACGGAGACGTAGTGCGGGTCGTACTCGCATGGATCGACGTTGCGTGTGAGGTCATCGACCTTGCCGATGATGGTGCACCGAGGAGAGCCGCTGCCGAGCTGGACCGCGGAGGAGTTCACGGTGGCTAGTTCTTCCATCAATTGTTGGCCCAAGGAAGCGATGTCTAGAGCGTGGTCTGGAATTGATCAGTCAACATCAAAGTGTGATTAGTCAACAATATTTCCGAATCTATTTAGAAGTTAAAATCGAGCTGATCGACCCAAGGATAACTTTTCTTGGCACCTTGCGGATCCATTCGCCCACAATTGCCTTCGTTGGACTCTGCTCAGGCTGCTGCTGGCTGCCTTGCACTCCTACAGAGCAGTTGCCCTCATGGCTCTTAACTGACACTCCGTTTATGGTCCAACATATATACTCATGATGCAACAAGGGACCTGCAAAATTATTCCTCCTACTTTTCCACTCCATTCTCGGTAAGGTCAGAAGATTCACGCGCAGGCATATGCACTGCTAGTTTACGCAGAAAGCTTGTTCGAAAGCTACTATTATTGACACACTTCGCAGAAGGAAGCTCAGAGCTGTAAGTCAGTCAAGCACTGAGGTGAAAGTCTGTTTTTATTCCCTACCTTTTGAGACAGCATACCGAAAGAACAAAGCTACAGTTCTCACTTTATAGCACGGGAGGTTGCGTGACTGCGGCACCTACAGGAAAGAATCCGCATGGTTATTTTTGTGGTGATAACATTTGGCTTGCTTACAAAATGCAAGGCGCGATAAGTCCAGATTTGTCCGGATTACATACATACATACATATATATACATACATATACATATATACGTATACATATATATATACATATATATATATGTATTACATATATACATATGTATGTATGTATGTATGTCATACATATGTATATATATGTATACATATATGTATACATACATATAGGAAAAACTTGTAATATAGTTCATAGTTTTTAGCGTATTTTGTAAATACCCTTATGTACGCACATAAAAAGGAGTATGTCAAAAAAATGTACATACCACATCTGAAAAATTATTCATACCACCTAGATGGTCTTAAATGCTCGTATACTACAAGTACATATCCTTCGTTACGCGAGATATTCCCTACATTATGAAATGCGATATAGAGTGTAATTACACCCGGTAGGAAAAATACCTTTTACACCCGGGTGTAATTATACCCACCTCTAATATACCACCTAAATAAACTTGAAATACTTATATATATATATATGACGAGTGTTTTATGCACCCAGGTGCCTAGGCACCTATATCAATACCCGTTGATTTGCTTTGAGATTCGTAACGTTTGATGTGGGTATCGTCATATACCCATAAAAAATATATGTGAGATGTCAAACTCCGAAAAAAATTAAATTCAACTTCAATTTAATTAGTTTGAACTATTTTTATGGTATATACTCACTGTAGTCGCATTGAACTCAAAAGTAGTTCAAACTAGTTTGAACTGAGTTCAAAACTTACTTAATATAAATATATCAAGGGTATAAAACATTTTCATACCCAAACTTAAAAAAATTATTAATCATACACGTGTATCAGACGGTTCTTAATGTGGGTGCCTAGGCACCCAGGTGCCTTATGTATATACATATATATATGTATATGTATATATGTATATGTATACACATATATATATATGTATATGTATATACATATATATATGTATATGTATATATATAAGGAAAATATACTTTCTACACCCAGGTGTAGTTACACCCATCATATCTACCGTCCATCTATCTCGGGATACCATGAGATGGTTTAGGTTATTGGGTCGACTTGAAGACTTATAACGTTCTCAATCTCCAAAAATTGGGTCGACTTGAAGACTTATAACGTTCTCAATCTCCAAACAGACCGTGTATGCTGCAAAGAAACCCACCAACCGGCTGCAGTAATTAATGCTGTAAGTATCGGATCGCCCGATTGCCGTAAGTATCTAGGATATTAGTGATGTATCACAATTTAAATACTCAATCACATTGCAGATACTCGCCAACGTGAGGACTGAAATCTGGAGATGAGTCAAGGTATACATAAGAAAATCAACAAGGATAGCCATGGCAGCGAAAGTACGATTTGATATACTGTATATTGTGAAACGAAACGGGATGCAACCAAATGGCATGAGTCTGAATGGAAGTATGTACATAAGAGAAATAAAGTGAGTAATATTTTAGTTTGGATACTACTGCTTACTCCCCAACTTATAGTATCTCCGACATACTCCTTTTTTTTTTTTTTGAAATAGCATACTTCATACTTTCAAGTTAGTAGCAGCAACATGTCTGCTGTCAAAAACCCTGTTTAAAAATGAGAAGTCTATGGGCCTACTATTTCAATTTTAAATTGCATACTTTAGACTTTCAGCACATCTCCATGTTTGCTGTACCACATCCTTCAATAAAAGGATATACTCATTTGGTAAAAATGCGAAAACTATGGATGTATCCCTTTAATTTAAATATGTATATCTCAGCTTTGCAATGTATCTGAAATACATGAGAGTTATGTTTGAGTAATTGTGAAATTACTACCCTTTTCATACTCCAAATGGCCAGAGTTATGTTTGATATACTTGAGATACACCGCGTAAGTGTATATACTACATGTAGGAGCGTACATGCTTCATACTACATACTGCCTAGGACCCACATACTCCTTTTCGTGAGTACTTCAATTGAACGGTTCTATACGGTCGACAAATATGCCCATTATGCAGTGATGAGGTTAATATAATAACTTTGTTTGTTCTATACAGTTCTAGATGTTTTGTCAGAATATTTTGCTTATGTGGTTTCAGTCTGCAGGCAGTTGGTGAGACTGAAATTCAGAACATGTGCAGATGTTGGAGATATCCTGCTCGTAGGATTAGTTTGCTATTAATTTGGTATGTGATCAGAATTGTTATGGATCTGCACTACTCATGGGGGTTCTGTGCTATAGAGTCGGATGAATTCGTTAGCCATTGTGTGTGTGCGAGCATGAGAGGTGAAGACTGTTTTGGGTTTCTCAGTTTTCTACTGTAGCACGTCTGAAATGGAATAACAGAGCAGAAAACTGAAACAGTGTACATTCTCTCGTTGTGTTAGTTGTGTCACCATGCAGTAGTATCCCGATTATACATTGCAAAATGCAGAATCTCCATGAATAGTAGCAGGTGTTCAAGTGCAAGTGTGAAATTTAAATAGTATGTCGGGCATTAGTGATGCATGACAATTTAAATAGTCAATCACATTACACATACTCCCCAAAGTGAGAACTAGATGGACCGAAATCTGGAGATGAGTCTGGGTATACATAAGTGAATCAACATGGATAGCCATAGTAGCACACACAAAGTTCAATTTAACATCCTGTATATTGTGAAGCCAAATGGGCTGCAACCAAATGGCCTGAATCTGAATGGAAGTATGTACATACTAGAAATAAAGGGAGTAATGTTTTAATTTCGATACTAGTGCATGCTATCATAGAGATTGATAAAATTTGATGCGAACTCAATTGGCGAATGACAATTGTGGTGTCATATGAAATAATGTGCAACGATTCAGTTCTGCGCTCTCTATTATTCCATTTCTTGTCACTGTGCAAATTAAAAAATCACTGAAATTCAATGTGGCATCTGTAACCTCCAGCAAGGCAAATTTGCATTGCAGAATGCAAAACCTTGGTCGACCTTGCCGATGATGGTGCACCGAGGAGAGCCGCCGCCGAGCTGGACCGTGGAGGAGTTCACGGTGGCTATTTCTTCCATCAGTTGTTCGCCCAAGGAAGCTATGTCTAGAGCGTGGTCTGGAATTGATCAGTCAACATCAGTGTGATTAGTCAACAATATTTCCGAATCTATTTAGAAGTTAAAATCGAGCTGATCGACCAAGGATAACTTTTCTTGGCACCTTGCTGATCCATTCGCCAACAAGTATTGCAATTGCCTTCGTTGGACTCTGCTTAGGCTGCTGCTGGCTGCCTTGCACTCCTGCAGAGCAGTTACCCTCAAGGCTCTGACACTCCGTTTATGGTCCAACATATACACTCATGATGCAACAAGGCAACTGCACACCGTAGCCAATTTTTTCAACTTTAGTTTTCGAACACTACTTTTATAAATCTAGCTCTTTTCTTGGACCTACCGAACTCTCCTAGCCCGACAGATTAGTGTGTGAGTTTAGTTAGTGATAAGTATATTTAATTAATACTAATCATTTTTAATTAATACTAATTGTGGGCTTTAATTAGAGCTAATGGTGAGGCATTACTTGCTGCTATGGGGGCACGGCAGGTGATGGGCTAGCTTCAGCTTCTATAGCTCAGCAGTACAGACGGCTGCCAAGTTTGGTAGGTCCAATGAGAGATTTAGATATATAAAAATAGATATCAGGAGATTGAAGCCATGTTTATATTAACTCCTAAAAGCTGATTTTTTTTACTAAATGACTTTTTTATAATACATAGCTTTCAAAGTGTTTTTTTAAGCCAGTGTCTACTAGTTGATTGTAATACATATTATCGTGACTTCATTTATACCGGCAAAAATCACATATAGATTTTTCTCTCTATAAACTTTTTTTATTTATAGTTAAACCCAAAAGCCTATATCAACTGTCACCAAATAAAATTGAGCAGTTCAACTTTTCCGCTCCATTCTCGATGAGGATCAGAAGATTCACGCGCAGGCATATGCGCTGTTCGTTTACGCAGAAAACATGTTCTAAAGCTACTATTATTGACACTTCGCAAAAGGTAGCTCGAGCTTGCAAGTCAGTCAACCACTAAGATGTGTTGTAAATCTAGTCAACTTTCGATATATTTTAATCCAGAAATTCAGCATATAAGATATGACATACAAAAACATGAGTGATTCAACAATGATGTATTCATATTCGCCAACGAACAAGCTAATAGCAGCACCTATTAACATATTCATAGCGTACACAAACAAATACATCAGATAAGTTTGCAGATTATACCCTCGGGCGGGGCCAGTGTCGGAGACACCGGATGCGTCGTTACCACCAGTCGACATGATGACCTATTCGATGTAGTCGATCGAGGCGTGATGCAGGAAGAGGCTTGATGCAGGAAGATGTTCGTTGTGCAGTTTCGCGAGCAGTTCACCACTAGGATGTAGAGCGTCACGAGAATGAGCGATCGGCGTAAAGTGCTCCCAAAACTTGATTGCCCGTCTGCGGCGGTACAGGACGGGCGGAGTTTCGGAGGCCTACTCGCCCAGAACCCTCTGCGCGCAAGATTCTGGACCGGAGATTGCAGAGAGCAGCTACCAACACAGAACCAACCTCTTTATACCGTATGGAATAGAGAGCCCTCCGTAACAGCAAAAACGAAGAGGCCAGAGTAACCAAGAGTCACTAGTAACTGCAGCCATTACTCGAAAGTAACCGTAGCCATAAATCACTAGTAACTGCACCGTTATAGCCAGCCATTCGTTAATACCATTTACTGTGAGTCGGTGCGTTTCAATTTTCGAATAGATAAAGAAAAACGCGCCCGCACCCGATCGCTGCGTGCGCTGCGCTCATGCCTGCAGCTTTACCTGCACGCGCTGCGCGCACGCGCACGCGCGACACGCGGCGCGGCGCGGCGACGGCACGGCGGCGCGGCTCGGCTCGGCGTGGCGTGGCGAAGCGAGCAGCGGCGGCGGCGTGTGGCTCTCCAATTTCACAGGGGTTACCACGTTCCACCTTTTAAAGTGGTGTAACTCCCATTCAATTCTCCATATGGTACTAAGCAGTTTTTCTATGTGGGCCTAGGAATTTCATTTGATTAATTGCTAAATTAAATGGACCAAACCCAATTAATCCAACAATCCCACCATATTTCAAGGCACCGAGAAATGCTCTCGATTCTATTGTTGTTTGATATACCGGTGTTTTGATGGAGGCTGTTAAGTTAAACATCCACCTACGAAAGGAGTTACACTTATCCACAACCCGAACAATGGACTATGCCTTGAATTGGCAGTTTGTGTGAACAAGCTTTACCGATTCCTTTACTAGTACTAGGTGCCTAAAGCATCCCCATTTGGTTGGGCGTATAAGTCATACTCAAGCCTATTCATGAGTATCTAGAGATCACCCAAATCTCATAGGCGTGACCGGCGATCGAACTCATATAGGTGTGTTCCTTCTAAGATGGCACATTGGGCGACATCTACGCTTTAAATAAGCCACTCGGATCACATTGAGGTAATATCAACTGCCATACGAAATAGGAGAAGCGCATCATTGAAGAAATGAGCCTGTAAAGGTCTCTCCTCCCAGTCAACCAACAATTTGTTTCATCATCCTACTTCACGGGATCTCCGATCACGTAGAACGAGTTACCAACGTGGTATGACTCATGTGGGTCTCGGGCCCATCTCACTCGATGCACTATCTATCACATTACGTGATAAACCCTTTGTAAATTGGTTTGTCAGATTCTTAGTATGCGGACATAGTCGGCGCTATCACTCGGAGTTTTCGACTTTCGGCAGACTTCTACCGCCTCTTAACATGCCTAGATGACTTCATGTTGTCTTTAGAACTGTTCACCTTGATAATTCTGATCGATTATCACGGTTCATCACGATAGCGATGTCGGTTTTCAACCACCGGCAAATCCATAAGGAGTTCACGAAGCCACTCGGCCTCAACGATGGCGGTATCTAACTTGTGAGTTACGCTTCCATTGTTGACCTCGTTAAGATGGTGCGCTTGCAAGACTTCGAAGCGACACCACCTCAAGTGTAAACACATATCCACTCGTGGCTTTTATCTCATCGACATCGAGATCCGGTTTGAATCATCAGTAGCCCTCCGGTACCTTTGGGTACCCGGCATAGTGAATGCCATAGCTCATGGTTGCCTTTAGATAGCACATCACTCTCTCAAAACACGCCAATGATCATCTCCGGTTTGAAACAAATCGGCAGCTTGCTCACAACAAGCGAGATGTCGGGCCTCGTAGCACTAGCTAAATACATCAATGAGCCAATAATGCTGGAGTATCTCAATTGATCCCTTGTTATTCTTGGTTTTCCTCAATAACACACTAGGATCATAAGGGTAGAAGCGAGCTTGCGGTCACTATAACCAAAGCGACTCAAGACCTTCTCCACATAGTGGGATTGCACAAGTGTAACCCCACCATCACCTCCTCTCGGTAGCTTAATGTTAAGAATCACATCACCACTCCCAAATCTTTCATCTCAAAACTCTTGGACAGAAGTCCTTGACCTCCTCAATCACATTGAGGTTGGTCCCAAAATCGATATGTCATCAACATACAAGCACAAGATCACTCCTTCTCCCCACCATAGCGATAGTACACACATCATCGGCTTCATTCACAGCAAAGCCGCGAGATGTCAATGTTTTGTCGAACTTCTCATGCCATTGCTTAGGTGCTTGCTTTAGGTCATACAAAGACTTTAACAGGTTGCACACCTTTCCTTCTTGACCTTCTACCACAAACCCGTCTGGCTGATCCATATAAATTTCCTCATCCAACTCTCCATTTAGGAAAAGCGTCTTAACGTCCATTTGATGAGCGAGAAGACCATGAGAGCGACCGGGCAAGTAGTACTCGAATTGTGGTCAATCGGACAACGGTGAATAAGTATCAAAGAAGTCCTCGCCTTCTTTACGAGTATAACCCTTGGCCACAAGTCTTGCCTTGTACTTTTCAATTGTACCATCGGGCCTAAGCTTTTCTTGAAAACCCATTTACATCCTCTGGGTTTACTCCCATAAGGACGGTCAACGACCTCCCAAGTTCCATTAGACATAATAGAGTCCATCTTACTCCGTACTGCTTCCTTCCAGTAGTCGGAGTCAGGAGAAGAATATGCCTCTTCAATGGTTCTTGGAGTGTCATCCATGAGGTATACAATGAAATCATCACCAAAGTTTTGCAATCCTCATCTCTTACTCTTCGAGTAACTTCATTGTTATCCTCCTCGAGGATTTTCCATAGGCGTTTGTTCAACATGTTCTATCGGCACAAAAGAATCAAGGAAATTATAGGTTCTTGACTAGATGAGCTAGGTACATCACATTTCATAGGAAATTCATTCTCAAAAAATGTAGCATCTTTGGACTCTATGATTGTACCAACACGCACGTCAGGTACTCTAGTTTTTATAATTAAGAATCTATAACCCACACTGTGCATAGCATAACCATGAAATATACAATCTACGGTTTTTGGTCCAAGTTTGCGCTTCTTGACAATCGGCACGTTAACTTTGGCCAAACATCCCAGTCTTAAGTATGAGAGAGTCAACTTCTTCTTTTCCCATTCCTCGAATGGTGTTACTTCTTTGTTCTTTGTAGGATCTCTATTCAGGACATGACACGCGGTCAATAAAGCCTCACCCCACCATTCCTTAGAAAGTCTCGCGATGTCTAACATGGCGTTAATTAAGTCGATTAGAGTGCGGTTCTTTCTTTCGGCAACCCGTTTGATTCGGAGAATAGGGGCGTCCTCTCATGAATAATTTCATGTTCCTCGCAAAATGAAGTAAACTCATTTGAAAAATACTCTCCCCACGATCGGACCTTACCGCTTGATTTTTCTCTCAAGTTGATTTTCTACCTCGACTTTATAGATCTTAAAGTAATCAAATGCTTCATCTTTTGTTTTCAATAAAGACACATAGCAAAATCTAGTGCAATCATCTATAAGCGTCATGAAATATTTCTTTCCCCTTTAGTCAACACGCCATTCATCTACTTTAAATCGGAATGAATGAGTTCTATGATGCCAAATTCCTCGCCTCTTTTCTTGCCTTGTGAGGCTTGCGAGGTTGTTCGATTGAACACCGCATGGCACTTAGAACCTTTGACCAAAGTGAATTTCGGATTAAACTCATATTGGCTAAGCGCGTCATACACCCAAAGTTAACATGACAAAGTCGTGAATGCCAAACATTAGATTCATCATCATCGTTACACATGGTTCACAACTTTATTATAGGAATCCATCCAAAGAGAAACGAAACAAGCCTCCGCTCTCATAACCTTTACCAACAAATGTTCCATACTTAGACACGACACATTTATTGGACTCGAATGTAAGCCTAAAACCATCTCTACATAGTAGAGATCCGGACAATTCTTCTTTATGGAGGGACATCTTGCGTTCTTGTTTGCACGGTCTTTCCCAGTAAACTTCAGATCGGCCGTACCAACACCATGAGCAGCTGCATGCGATCCGTTCCCCATCAACAAGGAGCAACCTCGGCGGGCGATAAGATGAAAACAAGGAAATATCGGCACACATGAATATTAGCACCGATGTCAACCCGGCACTCGGTGATTGACAAACCGAAAGAAGCTGTGGGTAAATAATTACCATACCCGATGTTCCTCCAACATCACTAATAACCATGTTGGCAGACTTCTTCTGCTTATCCTTGCGGTCTAGACAATCCTTAGCCTAATGGCGAAATCACCGCACACAAGCGGATGCCCTTTCCTTTGCCTTTCTTCTTAAAATCGGTGGTGGCCATGGGCTTGACAAAAGGCTTATTTTCTTCATATTGTGGATAGCACGAGGGTTCTTCTTACGCACCAAATTGGCACTAGAACCTCCTCGGTGACAACTTTCTTGCCACAGTATCTTTTGCCCTCGCCTTCTCTTCAACACCAAGAGTACCAATGAGATCGGTAACTCGAACTCCCCGCCTCTTGTGTTTTAGAGAGTAGCAAAATCCGACCAAGAAGGTGGTAACTTGGCGATAATACCGCCAGCCACAAACTTGTCCGGTAACTCGCACTTATTATTCTCAAGCTCCTTTGCGGTGCACGAATCTCATGAGCTTGTTCTACTACGAGCGATCATCGACCATCTTGTAGTCATAGAAGCGCTCCATGACATCGACTCACTGCCGACATCGGAAACTCGAACTTGGCCTCAAGTGCATCCCACATCTCTTTGCCTGTAGGCAAATGCATGTACATATCCACAATGTTATCTGCCAGTATGTTGACAAGTGCACCTCGAAACAAGTTATCCGCTATATTGAACTTGCGTTCGTCCTCAGCAGATAGAGGCCCAGCGGGCTTGCCTTGTGCAACATGAAAACATTCCATGGCAGTAAACCACAGGATCGCACGTGCACGCCATCTCTTAAAATCGGAACCATCAAACTGAGGGTGTGGCTTAAGCGACGCAGCAAAGCCAACTACCGAAAAAGACCTATCAAGTTTTTGGATTTTTGTAAATCTAGTCAACTTTTGGCATATTTTAATCCAGAAATTCAGCATATAAGACATGACATACAAAAACATGAGTGATTCAACAATGATGTATTCATATTCGCCAACGAACAAGCTAATAGCAGCACCTATTAACATATTCATAGCGTACAAAAACAAATACATCAGATAAGTTTGCAGATTATACCCTCGGGCGGGGCCAGTGTCGGAGACACCGAATGCGCCGTTACCACCAGTTGACATGATGGCCTATTCGATGTAGTCGATCGAGGCGTGATGCAGGAAGAGGCTTGATGCAAGAAGATGTTCGCCGTGCAGTTTCGCGAGCAGTTCACCACCAGGATGTAGACGCCGTCACAGAATGACGATCGCGTAAAGCGCTCCCAAAACTTGATCGCCCGTCTACCCGGCGGTACACGACGGACGGAGTTTGAGGCCTACTCGCCCCGAGCAACCGCTCGCACGCAAGATTACGGACCGAGATTGCGAGAGCGCTACCAACACAGAACCAACCTCTTTATACCGTATGGAATAGAGAGCCCTCCGTAACAGCAAAAACGAAGAGGCCAGAGTAACCAAGAGTCACTAGTAACTGCAGCCATTACTCAAAGTAACCGTAGCCATAAATCACTAATAATCGCACCGTTATAGCCACCATTCGTTAATACCATTTACTTTGAGTCGGTGCGTTTCAATTTTCGAATAGATAAAGAAAACGCGCGCACCGATCACGCTGCGTCTTTCGCTGGCACTGCCTGCCTGCACTGCACACGCACACGCCGCGACGCGCACGACGCACGCGGCTCGGCTCGGCGGGCGTGGCGAGCGAGCAGCAGCGAGCGGCAGCGTATTGGCTCTCTAATTTCACAAGGGGTTACCACGTTCCACCTTTTAAAGTGGTGTAACTCCCATTCAATTCTCCATATGGTACTAAACAGTTTTTTCTATGTGGGCCTAGGAATTTCATTTGATTAATTGCTAAATTAAATGGACCAAACCCAATTAATCCAACAATCCCCACCAAATTTCAAGGCACACGAAATGCTCTCGATTCTGCTTGTTGTTTGATATACCGGTGTTTGATGGAGCGTTAAGTTAAACATCCACCTACGAAAGGAGTTACACTTATCCACAAGCGAACAATGGACTATGCCTTGAATTGACAGTTTTGTGTGAACAAGCTTTACCCGATTCCTTTACTAGTACTAGGTCGCCTAAAGCATCCCCACTGGTTGGGCGTATAAGTCATACTCAAGCATATTCATGAGTATCTAGAGATCACACAAATCTCTAGTAACTGCACCGTTATAGCCAGCCATTCGTTAATACCATTTCTTGCGAGTCGGTGCGTTTCAATTTTCGAATAGATAAAGAAAACGCGCCCGCACCCGATACGCTGCGTGCGCTCGTGCGCACACACACACGCACACGCTGCGCACACGCGCACACACGCTTTGCGCACGCACCGCCGCACGCGACGCGACGCAGCACGGCTCGGCTCGGCTCGGCGTGGCGTGGCGTGGCAAGCGAAGCGAGCGGCGGCGGCGGCAGTATTGGCTCTCTCAATTTCACAAGGGGTTACCACGTTCCACCTTTTAAAGTGGTGTAACTCCCATTCAATTCTCCATATGGTACTAAATAGTTTTTTCTATGTGGGCCTAGGAATTTCATTTGATTAATTGCTAAATTAAATGGACCAAACCCAATTAATCCAACAAGATGAAAGTCTGGGTTTCTCCTCTAACTTTTTCAGACGAATGTTTTGTACAAATATTCTATTTTTATTCAAAATTATAGGAATATACCTACGACAATATTTTTGACGCAAATAGGCTCTACTCGCCCAACGGGAGAGCGACTGGAGCTAATCGCCCAATGGCTAGGCGACACGAGGGCAATCCACCAGCTGTTAGACGAATAATTGATGTCGTCCGTCCGTTGGGCGACTGGAGCTTGAATCGCCGAACGGTTGGGCGGCTGAACTCGATCGCCCAGCAGCGCGATAGGGGAGTTAAAGGGCGAGCATTCGTGCCGCCCACACACACGAGAACAAATCACTTGTTCGTTCGGTGAGAGAAGAAGAAAGAGAGGAGAGGAAGGAGGAGGAGAGGAGAGGAGAGAAGGAGGAGGAGAGGTAGGAGGGGGAGGAAGGAGTGGGAGGGGAGAAGAGGAAGAACCAGATATAGGTATTTTTTATTTGCTGTATTGTATTTGTAGTATATTTTTTATGTAGTGTTAGTGCTAGTAAAAATTATAGATGTAGATATAAGTAGTTCAATTTTTAGTATAGAAAATTTAGTTAACGTAGTTATAGAAAATTAGCAGACGTAGAAACGAAGTGGAGAGAAAGATGCAACAGTAGGTGTAGATGTAGATAGAAATATTGTATATGCTTGTTATTATTAGTAGAAAATTATAGATGTTGTTAAATTTTTGGTATGCAAAATTTAGTTAAAATGTAGTTTTAGAAAATTAGCAGCCGTAGAAATGTGTAGCTGTGTATAAATTAGGGAACATAGTTTTAGAAAATTAGCATCATTAGAAAATTTGCATGCGTACAAAATTGTAGTTGTAGAAAATTCGATCCTTACGCACAAATTAATCGTCCGTGATATTTATGCGTATTAAAAATCGATTAATATTTATGTTAGAATTTAATTAATTCACATGTAGAAACGTTGAAAAATGTTAGAAAAACAAATAGGAAGTTTATAGTACGAGGTTATTGTAGTGGGTTACAACATGCGAACCAGTGGCAAAATATGAATTGCAGTACGTCGGTACATTGGTATTGTGCGATGCGATTTGACATGTTGCAAAATTAAAACATATATGCAGACCGACATCAGCAATGCCAATAGCCACTACATTGAGAGTGCATTATGGTGTTGAAACCATTCGTGAAGGTCCGAATGGTGTGGATTTGAGCGTCTAGTGTGTGCATAATCCATAATCGCCACAAGGGATTATAAAGGCTATAAGAAAACTTTAGAAAGACCCCAGGAGCCCTTTTCTTAGCGAGACATAAGGAGCAGTGGTGCATTCGTCACTTAGGGCGAACTTTTCAAGCAGTTCGAAACAACCTTTGATGAAGCTATTCAAGAGGCTGGCTATGCAGAACCAGCGGAGAAAATTTGATATTTTGTGGGCGTTATTGGATGAGCACACCAGGAAGCATGTCAACGAGAGGAGCAAGGGGCCGGTCATGCCTAGGGCGGCACAATAGGAATGCTTGTCAGCACTCGATGAGCATAGCCCAGCTGGTCCAAGAAGGAGGAGATCACAAAACATCAAGTGCTTCTTGCAGTGGATCGAGGGAGAACCATTGTAGAAGTGGTCGCTATTGCACAACACGGACAGTGCAAGGTACGACATAATGATGACTAACCTTGCAGAGGTGTACAATTGGGTTCTCAGGGGCCTTCGTTCTCAGCTCCTTATCGCCATCGTGGGAGATGTCCTTCATAGCACAATCAGCTACTTCAGAAATAGGCACGCGAATGTCGCACTTCATGCGGCAAATCTCTGAGCATTGTATTCATAAAAAATTACAGTATACATGGAGACGAAGGCACAGAAGGGCCAATTGCATATAGTACAGGTCATGGGCAATAGGGAGTATCGTTTTGACGTGGTACTCCATGATAGAGCCAGATTTAGGACGGCTTATTCCCTTGTTACCCATGAGGCATGCCTTGGAGATCATGCAAATGAACCTAGCTGCACGTGCAATAAGCTGAAGCTATTACACAAGCCATGCTCTCATGTCTTCGCTGTATGCAGGACCATGGGCATGGATCCTTCGAACTTCATGTCAGAGTACTTCTTCAAGAGAGGGTACTACAAGCGTGTTTTGGGGAGCTCCAGGGGTTCAGGGTTATGGAAAATTTTGCCACCTTGGATATTGCAAGGAGGACCTGGATTCCATATGTTAACGTCTTTGAAGGGTGGGAAGGGTCGTGACAGTCGGCATATTAGAAATGATATGGATGAATCGTGGCGGGAGCATCGGTGCACGTTGCGGTGATGCTTGTCAAGAGGGCACACGACTAGAGATGCAATGCATGTGCTAATCAGTAGGTAGAGAAGCATGGTGTGTACTACTAGTTATTGGAGACTAGAAATAAATTTGCATTGTAAATTGTGTTTTGTTTGTATGCACTTTTGACGTGCGGAATGTCGTACTAAATGTATCGTATATTTCATGTACTGTTTGTACAACTGCTATGTTATATTCCCCTTTTTAGTAATGTAGTTGGAGTTGTGCTGGTAGCGTAGTATTGTTCTGTTTATTTACTGTTACTTTACATGCGATTTTTTTTGTTCCGTATAAGTGTTAACTTGAACTCTTTTTGCAGATATGGCTCGTGATCTTTGTGGGTCAGACTGGCCGTACCCCCTGTTGGACGAGCACATGGACCGCATGCATCGCGCAGCGTCTAGCTCTACACCAAGATTTTCGGTGGCCCGGCAGCATCTAGTTACATGCCTTGGGGCACACCACTAGAGGTTCTCTCTGGGTGTGCTCTCACCGTGCAACCGGAGGGCACACAGTGGCGGTGTAGCCCACTCCACCACTCGGGGGTGGGTGCGGCGGTCTCTGATCGTCTTCGTTGTCGAGGCATCGTCACCCGTTGTAGCGGAGGACCGTCAAGCGGGGCCGTATGGGAGGACTTTGACACGGAGATGGAGTGGGCTAGGGTGGCGGCGGAGGGGGTGCTGGGGATGCTATTGGGGGATGGTAGTCTTGTTGTACACTATTTGTTCATGTACTATTCGTTTATTATTTATGTAGTGAATTTTTAATCTTGTGTTGAGATTTCTTCTACTTCTCCTTACCTTCTCGACACACGCTCCAAACGAATAGTGAACTGCATTGAAAGCAACCGCAGCAACGTACGAACCATTCCATTACATGCTTAACAATATTGAAAATTATTTCGAACAACACTCCTGAGAACAATGGTACAACCGTACATATCGTTGCCTATAGGTAAAACGAGCCTCGTGGCACCCACATAGAGTATTGTTGAGGGGGCCACCTCGGACGTGGCTGGCTATCGTTGTAGTGGTAAGCACATATACAACTAGGGTTCGCGCAGCAGTATCTTGGATCGTACGCACTCCCTATGCTGATGACCTCCTCGTTACCCCTCTCGCGCTCCATCTGCTGATGGAGGTCATCGTTCTGCTCTTCAAGAGTGTCAATCCGTTCCTCCAAATCAGCGATTCGCTCCCACAACGTAGGCATGTACATCGAAATATACCCGATGGGGAGGATCAATCCATCGCACAAAGTCATATTTATCCATCTACTACAAACGAACGTTAACATCGAAGCTATATTAGTAGTATAACAAAATAGATGAGTGCGAACATGTACCTCGGAGTATGGGCACCGAAAGAAACGTCGACCGCCATCCATATGGCCTTCTGCCACCTGCACCACAGCATATGCATGTGTTTGCATTTCGGCCGTAGTGGCTAAGTGCGCTGAAGTCCTCCTTCCTTTCAAGCGGAAGATCCTCCTTTGGTGACCCATGTTCGACTGGCCCCTTGGTGTCAGTCATGGTGGCTTATTCTACGACAGAGAAGATAGTTGTTCCAACCAGCAATGCCTTGTCCATTCATTTTATTGCGTAACTTCGGGCCATATTTGCTCAGTGACATGACATGACGGCCCGACTTTACGTAATGAGAAGACCGCGTGCCCGACTTTGCCTGCGACATGACATGACCGCAGTTCGACTTTCGGCGATGACAAGATCACACGGGCCAACTTTTCTCAGTGACATGACATGATGGCAGGGTCTGCCTGGGGACGGCCTCGTATACCGCCAAGCTAGCTTTGTGCAGCAACATGACCGCACGGGCCAGCTTTGCGCAGTGACATGACCGCATGGGCCAGCTTTGTGTAGCGACATGACCGCATGGGCTAGCTTTCTGCAGCGATATGACCGCACATGCCAGCTTTCCTTAGTGACATGACATGACAACATTGCTTTTCGCAATGACATGACAGCATGGCCCAGCTTTGCGTAGTGAAAAGACCGAACGCACCAGCTTTGCATAGCGACATGGTCGCACATGCCAGCTTTCCGCAGCGACAAAACCTCACGACCCAGCTTTACCAGCTTTGCACACTTGGTAGCTTTGCACAGTGCCAGGACCACATAGGGATATTCATATACCGACAGGGGAAAAACAGACCCTATAAAATGAGGTCGAGGAGATCTCTCAAAGAACACTGCACAATCTAAACCCATACTACACCACTCTTCCTTCACCACACCGGGGTGGGCAAAAGGCAGAAGAAGCAATGGGACAAGATGATGAAGCAATGGGAGGAGACCCGCAACCTAGCACGGTTTGCTGCCGCCCGTGATGAGAAAGTAAGGGCTGTTGCGGCCTGGGTAGAACAAGCTCAGCGTGCTACGAGGTCAGCTCCCCGCGATGACAGGCCCCATAGCAACAACCCCATCTTGGCGTTCCTACCGGCGTTCGCGCAACTCCCACCAGAAGGGCCGCCTCTTTGTTGGTACCGGACATGTGCAAGTTCTTGAAATCTAAGCAACGCCTCGGCCTAGGTATGCGTTCTTTGGGTTGCGTAAACTACTCCAGTGACTACCCCGACCGCCGTCTAGACACCGCAACCTATCGACAGCCGGTAAGGACCAGGTGCACCGTTTTCGCCTAACCTTTTCTCCTTCACAGTACACACTAACAACCTCTCCCTTGTATTCAAAGTCCCTAGAACCCCTATATGGCTACCGCAAATTGATCGATCTTGATATCCACCTAGAAGACCAGTGGGCCATTGACTTCGAGGAGTGGAATATCACAAGGTCATCGGAGATCCGGAAGGAGGAGCGCTACAAGAACGAGCAAACCCTGCGTATACAATGCGAGATAAAAGCTTATCTCGAGACATGCATGTATGGAGAGCGGGAGGCTCGAGAGAGGGAGCGCGAGAGAAAGAGGGAAATGACGACCAAGGCTAAAGAGGCTGCTGAGGAGTTCAACGCCGAGCTGGCAAGGGAAGGAAAATGGCCTCGGTCCACATAGTAGGTCATACGAGCAGTTGGATGAGTTAGTCGCACATGATGCTATATATTATGTATGTAATCAAAAAGTGCGCGGCATATTTCTCCCAACTGTATTATGCAGTCTATTTAAATTCAGACAAGCTTATTATCTCGTCTTTTTGCATTCCATTATTCATATAGCACGTCATCTAACAATATTAACATACCGGTTTTTTCCGTGTACGAATTACCTGTAACATCACAATATCAATTACCATCGTATTTACCGATCGCTCTAAGGTCAATTATTCTTAAAAAAATTTCCAAATTTTTTTACGCATCTACAACATACAATGACCGTAAACTTTTATTACAAATCCAGAGATTATTTTCCGGTTATAATCTATAAAATTGATAAAATATACAAAATTCACGGGGATGAAACCAGTCACCCTTTGGTGGCGACTCACATAAAGTCGCCCCTTGGTTCGGCAACTGGTTCCAGTCGCCCAAAGGTCGGTTGACTGGAGCTCTGTCGCCTAGCTGCTGAGCGATTGGCTCTAGTCGTCTCTCCCCCGTTAGGCGACTGGAGCCTATTTATGTAAAAAAATATTATCGTAAATATATTACTGTAATTTTAAATAAAAATAGATTATTCGTACAAAAAATTTCCTTTTGAGACAGCGTACGAAAAGAAGATCCAGTTCTCACTTTATAGCTCGAAAGGTCGTGTGACTGCGGCACCTACCTACAGGAAAGACTCCGTATGGTTATTTTGTGGTGATAACATTTGGCTTGCTTATAAATGCAAAGCGCGATATGCCCGAATTTATCCAGCTATATTTATGTGGCTTAATTAGTTTGCTGAGCTTGATTCAAGTCTAGCACATTGTTGAATATGATTACGGGCCTATTGTTTTCAGCTCCAGCTTCTGTCTTTTCTATGATAAATAATTTTTCTACAATACTTAGTATTTAAACAGAATATCTTTTTAAGACAGGACATACTAGTCGATTGTAGCAGATACTATAGAGACTTCATTTATATCGGTTAAAATCACACGTGAGTGTGTCTCTCTTCGTATGGTTTATCTACAAGCTCTTACTATTTATCGTGACCAAAAGACATAAGCAACAACAAAAAGAACATACCCTATGTGCTTATTAGGTCCACCTGAAAGGAGCAACAAAGTAAAAAACTACTCCCTCCGTTCTATTTTAAATGATGTTTTATTTTTCACATTCTACGATATGTGACTTTAATCATTATTGGATGATCACATGAATAGGTCCAGGCTTTGTTGTGATAAACCATGGTTTATTTTGGAGGAGTGAAAATTTGAAATTTGTAAATTTATAGTTTTTGGACAGCTTGCGAAGTAATGGTCGACCGCCATCTTGTATTGCTTGACGAAATGAATGATTTTAGAAATTTTGAGTTATGGGATGATTTGGTTTGACCTAGGTCCATGCAAATGTGTGGTATGATGCATATTTTAGTTAACGTGAATCAAGTTATAAAAAACTTATACCCGAAAATGATTTTTTGGTTTTTGGATGTGCAGGGCTGTTTGGATAGTCAACAGCGAGAATTGAGGCTACATTCATGGAGGAGCCGAGGTCCAGAACGATCAAGGGATGCCTAGTGAAATGGATGAGCTCAAGTATGGCATAAGGAAGATGGAAAATATCGAAAGAAAGTTCAAGCGACGCGTGCACCATGTGGCTTGGTCGGTCCAAGTAAGGCGTAGTCTAGTGGAACCAAAACAAGAGAGACTTGCTGACGCGTGGCATGTCAGTGGTGCATCTACATGTGACAAGCACGACGACTGCTTGCAAGTGAAGATGAAGACTGAGTCAAAAAATAGTGAAGGTGAAGATGAATACCAAAAACTATCTTGGATCAAAATCTCGGCTTAGAAAGGTGGTTTAGGTCAAGTAGGAGATGAGATAATCAAGTGGTTCAAATACTAAAGCGTGCATACGTGTAGTGTGCGAGTAAAACACAAATTGTGTGGGGTTAACAGGTTTTTTCCATTTGTATTAAGTGGATAGTATCCATTATGATTAGATGAAGCTGGTTGTCTTATCTATTTAATAGGTTGAGATAGAGAATTGCATGTTAACTATCCAACTATTCTAACTTTACTCATTAAAACCAAGTGTTCTAAGGTTAGGATTTAAGAAGTGTGTGCTGCGCTGTGCTTTTTTATCCTTCTGATGGAGTGGCTGTAAAACCTTCATCTTTAAATACCAATATATCAATTTTGTTTATCTCTCATAGATCTATCATGTTTTAGTTGATTTACTCTTGTTTTGGTTGGTTTAGTTGGCATCCACTTTTCCTTAGTCGGCATCTTTTGGAGGCTTCTTAGCATGGTCGATGCCTGATTTTAGTTTTTTTGGTAAGTTATGATCTTTCCTTAAAATCACGTCAGCTGCCAAAAATACTTTTACGGACTATTTGTGCCTGCCAAAATCTGGCGGCAAAACATACAAATACAACTTTTCCTCTGAACCAAATCCATGTACTTTTGTTTGATGGAAATATAGCCCCAAGGAGCCTAACCCTGTTTCATTATAGAAGTAACAGTACAAGTCCTAGATATTACACAGAAGGATGAGAAATTAACAAAATTAAGATCATATCCTTCTTCCATGGCATTGTATCTAACTTCACTAGTCAGTGAAGTATGTTGGAGCACATCGCCGAAGTTGTTGTAGCATGTCGGCAGTAACCTTGAATCCACCTCTTTGCCTGTGATATAGAAAGCGGCTGGCTGAACCTTCTCTTGTGATTGCTGGTGGTAAAGTATGTGGCCGACAAGGAACCTAACCTGAAACCACTAGAGATATTGGGGATGGCCGGCGTGAACTAGAAGATGAAGAGGAGTAGGTGGTATAGCTCACTTGGAGATCTTTGTATACCTACACGATGGCACATGCCTCCTCTACTACACCCAGTGCCTAAGGAGGTAAAGATCGCCGATGTCACCGACGAGAAAGATGTTTGAGGACGATGAGAAACCGCGCTCAAAACCTGACAACTTGACTTAAAATAGCCAAATTTGGGAAATTGCTTGCAATCTTTGCCATGGATTTGAAGATGGGAACAAATATACTGCCAAGAAATAGAGAATGAGAGGGACATACACAGTGGCTAGAGATGGCACACCGAGCAGCACACGATACAAGAGAATCCACAGGGGGATGATGCTAGAGTGGTGGAGCAAACCTTGGATCACTGGCATCGGTAGGGGAAGCCATCGGGATGGATGGCGATAGCGATACGATCCTCCTATACAAGCAAAAGAAAACTGAACAAAGAAAGGGAAGGAGGAAGCCTAGCCTATTGCTATACAGGGGGATGGGTCTCTCTCCTTCCCGACGCTGGCGATTAGCTGGAGAAGGGGCAAGGGCTGGATCTGAATGAATCAGAATAAACGAGAGAGCAAGGGGGGTGGAGAACGAGAGGTGGAACCTAGTTAGGTTGTAGTACTAGTTTCGGGTCAGAGAGCCATGTACTTCAAGTTGGATTCTTTCCACACAATCCATTGTTATCCCTCTTGTAGATAACAATAAAAAAATATTATAGTTGTAGTATAATTACTAAATAAAACAAGATGCTACATACTAGGGATGAAGCTCATAAGAGATAAACAAAAGTAGGATAGAGTTGCCAGAAGCATTAGGGCATTAGTCTGCAGCTGCTGCTCATGCACGACGGTGACTGTTCACCACCTGTCGTTGATGGGGCAAACGCTGTCGTCGGTTGCCGCACTCTCACGCGGTCCTCGCTGCTGGCCACCCCCTCATTCCCATTACCACCACTCACCACGTCCACCGCTGGCCAGTGGCGGAGCCAGCCGACGACCAGAGCCTAGGTAGAGTCGACTCAGACCACTCATCATCACTATCGCCCAAGGCCCTGACATGGAGAGTGGGAAAAGTTAACGTTTTGCACCATCACTCGCCAGTCACATCTGTTTCTCACTCAGTCGCTCTTGACTTTTGGCTAACTTGCTTGATTGGCTGGCCTTAGATACATTGAGCCACAAGTAGGCACTAAGCAGTAGGCCCATAGCTAGGGCTGTGCAGTTTTTTACCGAACCAAAAAAACCGAACCGAACTGGTCAACTCGGTTTGACCGGTATTCGGTTCGGTAACTAGAAAAGTGGTATTTGTATAATTCGGTTTTTCGGTAAAAGCCGAGGAAAAACCGAATTTGCCGAAAAAACCGAAAAGCCTAGTAGTCTCGGCCCCACCGCCCACGCATGCACGCACCGAACGACGGCCCAGCACGACGCACGCGCAGCGCGGCGGGCGGCAACCTAACCTAGCGGCGCCGCGCAGACGGACGCCAAGATCGCCACACACACCGCACACGCCTGCATCGAGTGAGAGTGACCGACGCGGCAACGCCCCCTCGCCTCGCCTGCCGCCGCCAGATCCGCTTCCTCGTCGATCGGCTCACCAGATCCGAGCTCCTCGTCGGTCGGCTCGCCGGATCCGAGCTCCTCGTCGGTCAGTCGCGGATCCATGCCGGTGCTCCGCGCCTTTGCCTCCTTCGGTGCTCGGTGCTCCGCGCCTTTGCCTCCTTCGGTGCTCGGCTGCTCGCGCCGCCTCCCTCGGTGCTCGGCCGCTCCGCCCGCCCTCCTCGCCATTCGGTTGCTCGGTTGGCCGCCCGCGCCTCCGCCTCCTTCGGTGCTCCGGTGCTCACGCCTCGGCCCTCGCCTCCCTCTCCGGGCGCCAAGCGGTGCCAAGCCCGTGTGGAGCTCTCCCTCTCAAGACGCCATCGCTATTCGACTCCACTCCACCTCACGGTGCTCTCCTCTCCCAAGGCGCCGAGTTACTGAGTCAATAGGATCTTCGAGTAAGTCCTTTCGCTTTCTCTGTTTCATTAATTGGTAGATTGCCATTTGCCAGTTGCTATTTGCTAGACTGCTACTCTGCTAGTTGGTACACTGGACAATTTAGATTTTGGAGAATATTGCCTGGATGCCTTAGTTGGTACAATCGGACAGCTTGAAATGTTGTTGTTGGATTTTAGAGAACAAATCACTTACGGTTAATTTGTAATGGTTAATGGTTAATTGGTTATCTTCTTTGCATTTTTGGTTTATTAGATGTCTGAGTCAGATGATATTGCAAATATTGATGTTGCTGCTGCTTGGTCAGTGGGTATGGGTATGAATGTGAATGTGGGCAGCGATGAAGCTCTTATGTTATGCTTCAACTAATTAGCTTATTTTTCATGTTATGAAGGCATTGAAATGTCAGGCCTAGATCCAACTCCAACATCAAGTGTCTACTCCTCGGATCGAGTTTGATGCTTTTGTTATTATTTCAAAATTAGATTGTCTAATGTATGTGTTTGCTGGCCACAAAACTCTAATGAATATTCTGTATAAAAGAACTAACCATTAACCAATATTGTTTTGTGCTTATATCAAAATTATATGTTTTGTGTAGACCTGCTGGTTTATGTCTTGCACCGCTTTCATTTATCTTCTTTTGTTGGAGACTTGAGTGTTGTGCTTAGGGCATGCGGTTTTTACGAACCGAAAAAGCGCTATCTTCTGTCTTCTACTCTCTTCTTCTTGTGTTGTTTGTTTAATGTCTTCTTGGTTTATTTAATGTCTTTCTCTGCTCGGTCTTTAAATATGTATTATGTATTTATTTGCTGTCTGCTGCTGTAATATGTGTTGTGTATTTATTCTTGGTGGTTTCTTCGATTCGCCGCCGCTTCGGGTTGGTATATGACTATGTAGTGTATTTATTTGCTATTTTCTTTTGGTCGCCGCCTAGTATCTTTGTCTTTATTTGTTTGAATTGAATAGCTCGAATTGTCGCTCGCCATCGCTACATCTAGCCCGATTGCACGACTGGAATCGGACACTGAGGCCTGGATTGGACGATCAGAGTGCAGGTGATGCGCTAGATCTCTTCGCTAACTGATGTCTTTACTCTTTAGTCTTTATTTGTGTAATATCGTGTAATGTGTTCGGTTTTGCACATGCGGCCGTGCGTGAGTCATCTCATGCACTCTTGCTAGTCTGCTACTGCTGTGATGCTGTCTGCTGTGGTGGTGCCGTGGTGGTGGTGTGGTGCTGGCGATCGCTGAGTCTTTGTCTGGGCTGCGTCAATTTTAATCAATTGTTAATCTGAGTCAATGTATTAACGTTTAGCAATTCGCGTAAACTTTGGTAAAATTGGTATTAACCGATATCGTACCGAAATAAGATGGTATTTACCGATACCACACCGTATTCTTAAAAAACCGTATTTCCCGAAATACTCAAACCGTATTTACCGAACCGTATAAATCGAAAAAAATCGAACGAACAGTCCTACCCACAGCACCACAACCCCAAAGCACAGGGCCCATATGCTGCTCCCACATGCTGCCTTGGCCCAGGCATAGGACCCAGCTGCTGCAGGACGTCATCTTCTACCTCAAGAACACCTCCTTTCCGACAAGCACCATGGATTGTCAAACCTTGGCACCGATGACTCCATGGGGGTCTAGGGGTTAGCTAGCTCGAAGCCCGGGCAAGTGCCCATCCTACATGGAGGGTTGGCTCCGCCCTTGCCACTGGCTGCCGCTGTTCTAGATCGGACTCCCAAGTAGGAAGAGAGTGGGGAATCGCCGAATTGGGGATGACTTTGGCCGGTAGGGTGGGGAATTGTGATCGTTACCATTCGTGTTGATCCAACGGTTGTTCTTTGTCCCGTTGATTTCATAGGGAACGGTATACTGTTGTCTAGTTTTTCGGTTTTAACTACGAGTCACCTTCACGTTTGAATCACTATGGTTTGGTCTGGTCAAATTTAAAAGTATGGTGCTTATCTTCTGACATAAATAAAACGTACACACTTGGAAGGGACAGCACCCTGTTAATTTGTTTCTTCCCCGTTTAAATAAATTTCCATAATTACTAATGTTTTCATGGGCCAAAAGTAACCTTGACCAACCAATGGTTGAGATTTAATTCACCTCTTCTTACCCTTAGAGAGTTAGTGGTGAACTATACAGAGCTCAAGAAGAAAGACTCCATGATAGAACACTCCCTTGATAGAACTACGAGAGAGACGTCACATTTTACAAGTAAAAAAGTCTTTGTTTCATATTTTTAGAAACTTAATAACAAAAATATTAAAAATTGAAAGTTATAGAGCCTAGCCACACACATTGCTTGGGGCACTTCGCTAGTTTTGAACAAAAACATCTACACCTAATTCCTCAGAGAACGTTAGTACACGATTTGGGCTGGTATTTCAGGAATTATATATATTGCATAAAAAGGAATACACAGCCGGAGATGAAGCCCGGTCAAGCGAGGTCGACTAATTATCACACGTTCGCAAAATACCACCACGCCTTTAAAGTTGACGACGGTGGCCGCGACTGTGATGGATCACCACCACGGGTTCCTGAAAAGGAGACCTAAGTTGGGTTAAAATAAACTAGTTTATGATTGTTTTACGCTGTAGTTGATTTATTTTATATCATAACTATTGGTTATTTTTTTGACGTAATTAAATTTAAAAATTTGAAAATAAAAAAATAGATTAGCGCATCACGAACAATACAAACAAATATAAAAAAACGACTAAAAACATAAAAAATCAGAAAAAACAAAATTAAAAATAATAAACTAGAAGGTAGAACCTAAAACCAAAACAAGCTCTCACGCAGCGAGACTAGGGATGGCAATCGGGCGCGGCGGAAGTGCAGGTAGTGCTCGCCCATACCCATACCCACGATCCCGATTTACGCCCACGGGTATACCCGCGAAAGACCACGGCTAAAAAACCTCGCCTATACTAAATGCATGGTACCGTCGCTTCTTGAACATACCCGTTTACCGCGAATTGGGTATATCACAAATTCACAATCAAACATTACCAATGCATCACACATTCAACAATTACAATAGAAATACAAATGTGTTTATCTATTCAAAGAATAAGACAAGATATCAAGGTTTGCAAGTACCGTCTGTTTATTACCTCCTCATCTGATAGATACATCAGTAACCAGTTTGAAAATATCAGATCGATGGAGTTATCTTCAATCATCAAGTCCGGAGATGTAACATCAGCACACATAAAGGAGACGTTCTTGTAGTGACCATTTATGCTTTCATTCTACAAGAAAAAATATATAAAAAGAACTCAATGAACAAGACATAGCATGTGTGCACAGCTTATAAGAAGGCCGTCACATTTAAGCTACCAAACATGCTTTTAAAAAAAAATCAGAAGAAGTTTTAAATGTTAAGACCTTCTTAATCACATTTTCAATGAAATCCATTGCAAGAACATGCCCAGCTGTTTTAGCTAGTTCTCCAGTAAAGCGACCTATTCCAAGACCCACTCCAAAGATCGATTTGCCTTCATATGGAGGAAGTAAAGAGTATCTGCGAAGGATGGCAGAACCATATGAAAATGTTGACACCACAGGTCTGGGAAAATATGTTCTAATATGCAAAAGTCGTGTCAACCCAATGTGGGAACTGCATATTGTTCAAGTCCTCAGTGTATCTAGTATATGCTCTCTGTTCAAAACTTCAAATACAAGAATCCGGTAAAAAAAAATCCCGGAAGGAAGACATGAATGTTTAGATTTAGTTCTCAATGTCATAATATTATTTCCAGATGTTACACTAAACAAGAAATAATATAGACAGGCCGGATCTGGACGACAGGCGGTCAGATCTGGACGACACTCGACGATGTGAAAGGAGGGAGGACCGGAGGAGGCTCACCTGAGCTGAGTTGACGGCGGAGAAGGGTGGCAATCGCGGCGGAGAGGGGCGACAGGCGGCGATCCGGGCGGCGTGCGCCGGATCTGGTCGGCGGCTGGACGACAGCGGATGAGGGCGAGGAGCGGCGAGGAATAAGGAGCGGTGATTGGAGGAAGTTGGGAGTCAGGATGGATCGCGGAGGAATGAGGAGCGGGCGAGCGGCGAGAAAATGGCAAGAATGAGGAGCGGAGATTTGGAGGAAGTCGAGTCTCTCAGAGAGACGGAGACGGATGGCGGCGGCTGGTTTTGGTGGATGGAGCCGAGAGGCCGAGACAGTGCCGAGTCTAACGGGAGTTAGGATTTACTGTTTTTAGGATAGCCCACTTGTCAGTTTATTTCACGGGTAAGCAGGCGAGACAGTGCAGGTAGAGCTAACCCATACCTGCCCTGTTTACCGATGGGCAGAAATTTCCTTCCATTTTCATACCCGTGGGTAAAGAATACATCTTATACCCGACTCCATTAAGGTATTTACCTATGAGTACACAGGTAAACGGATACAATTGCCATCCCTAAGCGAGACCATCCAGGTCCACAGTCCGCTTAGGAAATGCTGCTCCAGAGATTGAAACCTCAGCCCTCAGGTACGTTGCAGGCACTAGGCAGGGCCGTTCGCTCGGTGCAAACACGGCCAGCATGCCATGCTCGCCTCACGCCCGCGCGGCCGAGCCAGGCGCCAGCATGTCTTGCCCTCTGCGATCGGCCCACGGAGGCATGCGCGCGGAGCGGAGAGC
Organism: Bonia amplexicaulis; assembly: GCA_036346245.1. Classification (NCBI taxonomy): domain Eukaryota; kingdom Viridiplantae; phylum Streptophyta; class Magnoliopsida; order Poales; family Poaceae; genus Bonia; species Bonia amplexicaulis. The sequence continues at coordinate 33,359 of JAYGGG010000343.1, read as the reverse complement.
GCTGCTTCGCAAGAAAAGCGGCCGATGTGGGTGCATCCAACACGGGACTTGCTATGTGTCGCCTGCGCGGTTGTCCACCTCACACGCATGCTTCCATGAAGTTTTTTTTTTCAATGCAGAAATTTAGACAGACATATTTTTGAACCAAACGTCGAATTCTCGATCTGTTTCAACCATCCTATTCCATACAATAAGATCATCAAAACTAGACCTCATTTGTATGTATTCAACTTCTATCTTTTTACTTTCGTCTTTTTCTGATGATATGGTCTAATGTCTTTACAAGTAAACCGATGATGTAAGGACTAATTTCAATTTACCAATTTCTTAAGCTATGAAGGATATTAGCCTAACTATAATCCTCAATTAATCCCGACTAAATTTACTGGCTATCAATTAGTCTTACTAGCAACTTACCACTTAACTCAAAAGGGGTTATATGTCATAAATTTACATACCATACAACATGCAGAGCATTCCCTACTTTAGTTGGCAACTAGTTAAAGGAATGGCCCACCTGTCATTCAGGGAGGAAGCCGAATAGGGAGCTCCAGGCGGTGGGCGACGCTGGGCAGATGGCGGAGACACCAGCGGGGCTTGCCGGCGGGCTAGGGAGACTGCAAAATGGGTCAAGGGGAGGCGAGCAAGCCACATGAGGCAGCGCATCAGTCGGGCGGCGTCATGGGTGGTGGTGGCGCTGGGAGCGGCGGGCGCTGGTGGCTGCGAGGGCAGCGGATCGTTGGAGGATGACGAAGAAGATAGGGGCAGCACAAGCTTGCGTGGACCACATGGATACTCACCAACGAGTTGGTGGGGTCGAAGGGGGACCAAGGCTGGCCGGCGTCGTGCGTGGGCGGCGGCGTAGAGGGGCTACCATGGACACCGACTTGAGTAGAGGGAAGCCTAGGCCGGTGATGGGGAAGGCTCTGGGTGGTGGTGGGATGCTCCGGACCAATTGAATTGAAGGGAGCTCACCGAGGAGATCATGGTGACGGTCAAGGAGCATTCGGCCGAGGTGAGGAAGGCAGGCATTCCGCGAGCTCGACTCGAAGAACTCAAATTAATCAAGGGACTAGGCTCCTAGGTAGGTAAGACCTTTGCGTGGCGGTCACCTCGGATGGGAACCCCTAGGGCGGAGGGAGAGCCGAGGACCACGGCAGCGGCCGGTGCTTCTGGCATGGGGCGGTTGGCCTATGATGGGGAGTAAGAAGTGGGAAAGGGAGGAGTAGTGGGGAAGTGCAGAGGTGCAAGGTGAGCCTTAGGGGGCTACATATAGTTGGCTAGGGTTGAGAAAGAGTAGGAGCTCATGTGCACGATTCACGGTGACGACCACGCGGAATGGGCGATGGTGTGGTCTCCGGTCAGAGCTCGAGTGACGAGATGGACATGGCAGGGCATGGGTGAGGGCAGAGGAGGTGATGGCTGACGCGACACACTTGTGATGTGGTAGGTGCTGTGGCTGATGGAGGCGGCGTGGTGCCGTACCACGGTGGGTGCGGAGGTGTGTGTGCAGTGGCGTGCATGCCGTCGTGCAGGCACAGGCGCGAGGACGACAAGGGCGTGGTGAGGGCGACGGCATGGCCGTGTTCTCCAATTGAGCAGACGGAGGTGACTCGACTGATGCAGAGCATGGGAACACGGGGGGAGTGGTTGGCACAAGTGCAATGATGGGTAGGAAGAATCAGGGGAGGGGAGAGAAGAAAGGAGGGTAGAAGGAAAGGAAGAAAGAGAAAAAGGGTTGGGCCCACCTGGCATAGAAAGAAAAGGAGGAGAAAAGAAAAAAAAGGGGAAAATGCCCAGCGAAACTGAAGTTTGGATAATTGCCAAATTCAAGGTTTGAATTTTAATTTTAATTTGAAATCGAATTCTTGGCTCGACTCAAAATATTTAGATGGGGAATTTTTAATATTCCCATTTTCTTTTGTTTTAATTAATTCTTGGATTTTCATTCCGATTTTATTTTGTGTTGAGTTGTATTCAAACTTTGAATTTCGGTTAGAATTTAAGACTAGTTCGAAATTGGTTTATAATTTATATTTTGCATTATCATTATTATTCCCAATTTTAAACTAACTTCCCGACGATAATTCCTTTGTTTCTTTAGATTCTGTTTAATTGGGTTTGATTTGGATTTACATCTTTTGGATTTTGATTTCATACTTCTTTGCTTCATGTTTCCCATTTCTTTTGTTAACACAATTATTGCTTACACATGGGATTATTTCCCGATATACTAATTTGCATGTCACAAAACTCGAAAGATTTCAAATATATATTCGAGAAGGAATTGAATGTCAATAGAATGCAAGAAAAGTTTTAAATTTTCACAATTTTAAACATTTGAATTTCAGGATGTCACAAACCTACCCCTTAAATGAATCTCGATCCCGAGATTTGGTAGAATAGAAAGAAGGTAGTTAGGGTTAAATTGGCTAGCAGTAAGTTTTCAGATTGTTGCTTGACGCATTGTCCTTTTCGTTGGCGTAGATGAAAGGAAGAGAATCTGCACAGCAAAGGGTTAGCACCTAGATAAGTCAAAAGGAGAGAGAGACCTTATTCTTCCATATAGGTTGTAGACTTTCAATTGCTTGCTCTTTGACATCGTTGTCTTCACATCTTCATAGAATGGCATGGTTACGTCATTTGCTAGACTCACAATGGTCATAGGTATCCTATTGACAGGTGGACAGTAATGGCCTATATCCGATGGGATAGACAGTCTTGCGGATGTCAATATGACGATTGACATATCTATATGGTGGTCTTTTGCCTTTACTAGAATCTCGACTCCTATTCTTCCACTTGCCTATCATGGTGATTTAAATTCTTTGCCACCTGAAATCATTACTACCATAAGTCTTTTGGCTTTGCGGCTTCTCACGTATTGGTCTAATTAGGTCTAGTGCGAGTTGTTGCACTATCAACTAGTAGTTCAACTAGTAGTTGTAGTAGTTATCTGACATGCTTGCGTGTTCTTGCTACCCCCTTAAATTAAATGACAATTGTCATTATTCATCCTTTTTAGCTCCGGGCATGACGATTCCTATATCGACTTGGAGACTCATCCATTGTATCTTGGCTATCTTGGTCAGTAATAGGCTCATGGAGCAATCCTTAGGGCAATGGTCTTGTCGTTAAAAGAAAACATATGACCTTTCTCATGGGGCATTCACCGGGTTGGTGGTCTTCATCGCAGATTGGGGTTGTTAATGGAACATTGGTGCATCAATGTCCTTTCTCTCCACAACGTTGACATGCTACTTGGTTTATAGCACAATCTTGGGTTGATGGCGCTTCTCGCAAGAGAACAATTTGGAACCATGCACTCATAGCAATAGTGTTCGATTTGTCTGCATGGGAAGCATGCTCCTTGTGTAGTTGTCATATTGGAGGACATAATTGAGCGGTATGTCCAGCTTTACAACACTCGAAATATGTAGTGCCTAGTGGAGCTTCCTGGTCTGGTAGCAGAACTTCCGTGGACGCAGCTTGTTCCTTCTTGGGGCTATTGTATTCTTCTTTGTTGAGACTAAGGTTAGTGGCGATAGCACTCTTCGCTTGTTCTTCTAGATTCCTTTGAAGACATCTCCTCACGTAGTGTCCTAATTTGCCACAATGGTAACAAGTAACATCTTTTAGGGGTCCACTTGGTGTAGTACTATGGTTACCTCCGTTGTGATGGCTCCTTTTTAATATCCTTGGCGGACCAGGGTTGGGCTGCAGTTTATGGTGAGTCACACTATGGGTCTTCTTTTTTTCTACTTCTACTAGTTGTGGTCGTCTTGATCTTAACCATTGCGTTTGATGGGTCTTCGTGAATGGTGGGAAGAAGGTAATGTCAAGACAAGGACTCAGGTCTAGGCCCACGTGTCGGTTGAGGCTTCCAATCGGCATCTCCTTGAAGTTGTCATTTTCTGGGTAGTAGAAGGTTGCGAAGTCTTCACTTCTTCTTGATTGTCTTGGTTGTGGTTATCCGTCATTTTGCTTTCGTGGATCTAACTAGGTTTTCAGCAAAAGGGCGAGAGGGAATAACATGAGATAAGGATTGTGTCGTGGGGATAAGGTAATCTAAACCCATTTAAATATAAAAGAGCACACCCAGGAAACTCGGGTGGCACACAAATCACACAAATTTTCAAAAGCAAGTATTTTCTGAGACTGCGAAATACAACACCCGAGGGCAAGAAGGCGGTCTTGTGAGGTACTAGCATTTCGGACTAGTTGCAACACAAGTTTCATTTGTACTTTATACACAACATAAACTTAGAATTAATTACTATGGTGACACACATGACTACGTTTCACTGGATTCTGATTGTGATTGTACCAAAGTGGAGCAAGATAATATACCTTGATTCCCTACTTAGGAGCAACCACGACTTAACTCGTGTGCAGCAAGCAATTCACAAGTAGACTCATTTCCTCCATACATAACTCTTTTGTAATCTTTTCTTCTTTTGCAATGGCCAAGGCTAACTTTTTTGGAATCATGTAGGTTGTTTACCGCTTATGTTGCCTAGGGAGGGAGACACAAGGAATCCAGCGACACACTGTGACACAGGACACAATTTCCAGTACCTGCTACAACACAACAATCCTATATCACACTTTGTTATAATGCCACTAGAATTGATAATACCTATGTATGTAATTCTATTTTTGCAGTGCCACCAGCAGCTACGGGGTAACGAATGTGGATTCTATGTTTGCCATCATATGAAGGAAATCATAGACGCTAAGACGAATGATCCAGAGGTTGTCAACCTTCTAATAATTATTATTTTCTAATTATATATAAGTATATATACACACATGCTAATTAATGACTTAATATTACTCCTAGCGACAGCGTGTGGACTTCGACGAAAGTACATTTGATCTTGACAAACTCATTGAAATTCGAGGAAACCTCTCCCAATTCTTGCTAGTAGAGATCATAAACAAGACTAGAGAGTTCCACCCCGGCAATGGTGATGATTAGATGTTGAAACATTGGATTCAATTGTAATCACTCAATTGTGCTTAATCAAATATATAATTCAATTTAATTCATTTGTGAGATTTGTGTAATGATTGTCATGCTATATATGTGATCTGCTTGTATTGTTTCATTCATCTGTGTGATTTATGTAATGATTGCTCTGTGCTATATATATGTGATCTTGCTTGTTTTCAGAGGGCATGGCTAGCATATCCTGGGACTAGCCGGAAAAGGGCAATCATCATTGCTGTTGAAGTAGCTATCACAGACGGTTCGGTGTTCCAAACTATCTGTGATATACACGATATCACAGACGGTTTTTGTTATTAACGGTCTGTGATATGCTCCATATCACAGACGGTTAATAACAAAAACTGTCTATGATATCGTGCATATCACAGATGGTTAATACAAAAACCGTCTGAGTTGTAAGTTATCACAGACGGTTTGGAAGCCGTTTGTGATAACCAGCTATTATCACTGACATATAAATGCAGACGATTAAGAAACTATCTGTGATGACAGTTTTGAACTGTCTGTGATAACACTGTCTGTAGTAGTGTATCTACAATCTTCTTCCAAACTAATTCATTGTCATAAACATCCACCAGGAATAATGTTATTAATCAAGTCTATAATTTAATGGTTATTATCACTTCTTCCAATTTTTCAAAAATTCCATTAATTCCTCCAATAATTAACTATATTCTATTATGCCACCATTGTAAACATCCAATATGATTTATACTATTTACTAAAGCTATAGACCACCAATTGTCATCACGCTTCCTATTTCTCCGAAATTCAATTAACCCCTTCCTCCAGCTAGTTAATTCAACCTTACAAATCCCACCAATTTATTCACCCAAAATTCACACCATTGTTTCTCTCTGATGATTGGCGTGAATCCACCAACACTCTTGTTTATTCATCATAAACATCTATCTTCTTTACTTACGACTCTATTTATTCTTCTCCATTCATTTTTTAGTAGAAACAGAAGTATTTTTCTAACCATGGCTAATAAAACTAAACTTGGGGAATATGTTTTTACCAACATAACTTTTTTAGAAGTAACGCCCCTCTTTTTTTCAAAAGTTAACCCTCAGGCTTTAATTTTGAAAAACTGAAGTCCTTTTTGGGGAAAAGTTTTCGAGAAATAAGTTTATTTTCACTATTTGAGAAACCAAAGTGAATTTTGGAATAAAATTTGGTAAGTAGTTAAACTTAGGAAAATTTCCTCCGAAGATCAGGTTTGTTGAAATGAGTTTGAAAATAAATTTTGTAAACAATTTGATAATTGATCCTCCAAAGATAAAACAATTTTTGAAAATGAGTTTCAAATTCAAGCCTTGGGATTTAGGTCCAAGGTAGGATTTCAAGAAGAGTCTATAAGACGAATCCTGGATTTTTATTATTTGAATTTGGGATAAGAAAGCTTTAGAACAAAACAATGGCTATGACAACGTATAGATGAGGGGGAAATCATCCATGAGAGATGAGAACGTGCAATACTACTTATATTTCTAGAAATAGATTTTGAAGAAATAATTCTAGTTATGAAACTAATGGCCAAGTTAACTAAGATCACAACCTACAGTCAATATACTCGATACAGTCTGTCGGACGGTTTGATAATCTAGAATTCTCTTTGATTCCACCGCACTATTCCGTAGATAGTGCTCACGAGATCTGATGAGAACATCCAAATACATATCAAATAGAAGCGTAAATATAATGGTAGACTTACACATGGGCGATCAAGCGAAATCAATAAAATGCGGCAGAGTGAAATACACAGGTGGAACCCTCAGGACGTGCCCACAGGCAGCCAACTAGGGTTCACGACCTAGTTCTTGGCCTCTTCATCTTCTTTACATCACGACCAGGTGTACTGCTGAAGCATAGTAATATAACTCCTAATTCTAGATTAATTGAGTGGCGAGTGAGTACAAATCACCATGCTCATGAGCCAACACACAGGATGAAAGTAGATAATATGCATGACTTATCAAGGGAAGGTTTGAGTTGTTTTATTTGCCATAAATTGCTTTTAAAATATGATACATAGAAATTTCCTGAGACCTAACAGTTTGAACTAAAATATGATATTGGGTAAAAAGAATACAGTAATAATAGTAGCACAGATTTCATCCACCGTTACATGGCTCCTGCACTATATGCCAACCTTTCAGTGTTATAACCGCTTACCTTATCAATTGGGAGACACCTAGGGCAACACAAATCAGGGCTTTTTCACTACCCTCCACTTTCCAATCCCACCCACAAAGTTTTTGAAATAGAACTATATTTGGTTAAGTTCCCATGTCCGCCCTTGACCGTGGGCATAGCTATTCGAATAGTTTTCACTCTACAGAGGTTGTTCATTTTACCCACAAGATATGATTATCTCACAATGTTGGTTGGCCATTACACGCTTCCTTAGGTGTTCAACTGAGTAATCATAACAAGACTGTAACAATGCATCTTCCTAGTGTGGTTACACCACTAAGGTCTTTCTTCTATAGGATACGACCATCCCTCGAGAAGTTTCCCTCTTGAACCATCACGGCAGATGCGGGGATGAGACCATCCTTCTCTTTGCACATGTGCACACCTTCACGTAATCACATTAAGTCAATGCAAATTAGTTAGCCCCGCCTACACTTTGCCAGCTTGTGGTTGTACTATTTTACACCGGGAGGTCATTACAAGATTCAGTCCTTAGGGTTATCTGGACGGTTTTACCACACTCCACACTCTCGTGCATCCACTACACCACACTCCCGAACCATCCGTCCAGATAGTTAAGCAATTTGAGGTTTTTAGGAGTATAAAATATCCATGTTACAACATACCAGCCAACTTCCATCAATGACTACCCAGACCAAGTGAGATTCAGTACCAGGGCAACTTAATGCCCTCGAGTATCTAAGTAGTACTAAGTATGGCACATAATTATAGACTTATTTTTGAATGGTTACCATTATAATTTTCCTAGGGTGACAAGGCTCAAATGTTCAAATGTTCTAAAAGAGAGTAGTACTAACAAGTTAAATAATGGGCATATAACTAAAATTTTAAAACAAACATAGAGTTGCATATGAAATAACATCATTCAATTTGAAAATTTAAAATAGAAATAGATTGCAGAAAATATAGGTTCAACATGATCAAAGTATCGTCTCGCCTAACGCGGTTTACCATGGTCTTGAGCTCACTCAAAGCTTTCTTGTTCAATAGTCTTGAGCTCATGGCTTTCATCTTCATCTGGATCTTGGTCTCGCTTGATTCATTGATGCTTCAGGACTCTAATTTCTAATTATGTGCTAAACAACTGAATCCAAATAAAGGCAAATAACTCAAAAGGCCTAAATAAATCCAAATGAATTCAATTTTAGTTTTATTTTGAGTTAATGGGCGATTTGAGTCAAGGTTGATTGGTGCGGAGTATTGACGGAATCAAGCGGGGTTGGAGCAAAGTGATGAATGGCGAGAGAAAATTTGTTGAGAAGGATATCAAGACGGGTTTATGACAAGAGAGTATTCATGGGAAGATTTCACTTTGGGATCGAAGATGGTTAGGCATAGCCGATGGTAGAACACTATAGTTTGATCTTTTATTTAATAACTTATTTTTAGTATTTTTATATTTATTAAGGAAATTCCATGAGTCAAGCTAGACCTATGGACAGTTATATGAGTTTAGTTTATTGAATTAATATTTAGAGTCTATAGTTCTTGCAACTTAAGCTGTGGTATTTTAGGGGGTTCTGTTTGCCAATTATTCGAATTATTAACGTTATGATTAGTCTTAACAATCTATTAGAGCAAGGTGTTATTTAATTATTCAATTAATATTTAGCTTGACATACTCAGGACAATGGTTGGCATTTTTGCATATGCTGACTTATAATATTCTAAATGAGTCTTTGCATCATTGTAAGGCTAATGAACTCCTTTTTCTTGTAAAATTACAGCCCCACATTATTATCTAATCTTGTTGTCATTTGATATGTGCACAATTTAAATAATGGTCGAGTCTTATGTTTTAAACTAATCTCCATTTTCTATTCCGATGATTTAACTAAAATTAGACTCTATCTTCTAGCACTCAGCTCGTTTCTGGTATGTTACCCATATTTAAGGTCCTTTGAAGAATCATCATTATTTATAATTTTTGACCTCATTATTTCATGTGTGAATTAAGTTGAGAGGGCCTATCTAGGAGTTATCTCATAGTGGCTCTTCTATTTAAAATTGTTTTATTTAAAGATGCTCTTCAGATTAAGTACCATTGATGTTTTATACGCCTTCAGCTATTATCTATGCTATTTTTATCTACCACTGTCTTATAGTTCATCGTACTCCTCCTTAGCTTTAACATTGGATATATCTAGAAGTATATTATTATTTAATAATGGTCTTCTCGATCTGTTAAGGTGAATATTATTTATTTGTACCATATGGCTTAACCTTTCATTCATCAACTCTAATGTCTTTACTAGTAAACCAATGATGTAAGGACTAATTTCAATTTACCAATTCCTTAAGCTATGAAGGATATTAGCCTAACTATAATCCTCAACTTAATCCCTACTAAATTTACTGGCTATCAATTAGTCTTACTAGCAACTTACCACTTAACTCAAAAGGGGCCATATGTCATAAATTTACATACCATACAACATGCAGAGCATTCCTTGCTTTAGTTGGCAACTAGTTAAAAGGAATGGCCCACCTATCATTCAGTAGAGCCAAGTAAAAGGGAGCAGGGGAGGAAGCCAGAACAGGGGAGCTCCCTGGGCTGTGGGCGACGTTGGGAAGATGGTGGAGACGCCAGCGGGGTTTGCCAGAAGGGCTAGGGGACTGTTAAAATGTGTCAAGGGGGAGGTGAGCAAGCCACATGAGGTAGCGCATCAGCTGGGGTGGCGTCATGGGCTGCTGGCGGTGGCGGGGAGCGGCCGGGTGCAGGTTGCTGCGAGGGCAGCGGCTGTTGGAGGGGATGAGGAAGAAGATACGGAGAGCATAAGCTTGCGTGGACCACAGGGATACTCACCAATGATTTGGTGGGGCCAGAGGGGGACCGAGGTTGGCCGGCGTCGTGCGTGGGTGGCGGCGTAGAGGCTCTACCATGGGCAGTGAGCTGGGCGGAGGGAAGCCTCGGCTAGCGATGGGGAAGGCTCCGGGGAGTGGTGGGATGCTCCAGACCGATCGGATTGAAGGGGAGCTCACTGAGGAGGTCATGGCGACGATCGAGGCGCATTCGGCTAGCAATGATGAAGAGAGGCATTCCGGCAAGCTCGGCATGAAGAACTCAAATTAATCAAGGGACTAGGCTGCTAGGGAGGTAAGACACTATGTGGCGGTCACCTCTAGATGGGAACCCCCTGGGGGGAGGGAGAGCCTAGGACCACGGCGGCGGCGGTGCTTTATGCGTAGGGGCGGTCAGCCTGGGATGGGGAGTAATGAGAAGTAGGAAAGGGAGGAGTAATGGGGAAGGTGCAAAGGTGCAAGGTTAGCCTTAGGGGGCTACTTATAGTCAGCTAGGGGTGAGAAACAGTAGGAGCTCGTGCGCTCGATTCACGGCGCCGACCGCGCGGAATGGGCGACGGCATGGTCTTTGGTCAGAGCTCGGGTAACGAGGTGGCCGTGGTAGGGCATGGGTGAGGGCAGAGGAGGTGATGGCTACTGTGACATGATGGCAATGCGATGAGAGCAGAGCGCAGGTGCAAGCGCGCTTGTGACGTGGGAGGCGTTGTGCTTGATGGAGGCGGTGTGGTGCCAGACCACGGTGGGTGCGGAGGCTTGGGTGCAGTGGCGTGGATGTGGACATGCAGGCACAGGCACAAGGATGGCAGGCGTGGTGAGGCGATGACATGGTCACATTCTCCGGCCGAGCGAGCAGAGGTGACTCGGCTAATGTAGAGCATGGGAACGAGGGGAGAGGTTGGCTCGGTAGCGGCGGAAGAAACCGGGAGGAGAGAGAAGAAAGGAGGGTAGAAGGAAAGGAAAAGAAAAAGGGTTGGCCCACTTGGCATAGAAAGAAAAGGAGGAGAAAAGAAAAAGGGAAATGCCAGTGAATCAAGTTTGGATCTTTGCCAAATTCATGATTTCAATTTGAATTTTAATTTCAAATCAAATTCTTGGATCGACTCAAAATATGTAGATGGGGAATTTTAATATTCCCATTTGCTTTTGTTTTAATTAATTTTTGGATTTTCATTGCCAATTTTATTTTGTATTGAGTTGTATTCAAACTTTGAATTTCAGTTAGAATTTAAGACTAGTTCTGAAATTGGTTTATAATTTATATTTTGCACTATCATTTTTATTCCCAATTTTAAACAAACTTTCCTGACCATAATTATTTTGTTTCTTTATATTATGTTTAACTGGGTTTGATTTGGATTTACGTCTTTTGGATTTTGATTTCATACTTCTTTGCTTCATATTTCCCATTTCTTTTGTTAACACAATTATTACTTACACATAGGATTATTTTCCGATATACTGATTTGCTTGTCAGAAAACTCGAAAGATTTCAAATAAATATTCAAAAGGAATTCGAATGTCAACATAATGCAAGAAAAAGTTTTAAATTTTCACAATTTTAAACTTTTGAATTTCGAGATGTTACAGTGGGCGATAGTTGAGGGAAACGAGCGTGGCGTGCGTAACCGAGCTAGGTCGGGCCACAACCTCGATGGAGCGGGTGCATGCACGTGAGGTGAACGGTGAACCTTGTCAGTGGGCCCGGCGCATCAGTGAGTGAAGAGAGATGGCCTGATAGGATTGTCTTGACATGCAAAAAGGGTTTAGGAGTCTGTGCGGTCGAGTACTTGTGTTCTCAAGTACTCGTAATAGAGCTTGCTAGCTGGTCTAGGCCTCTCGAGCAAGATCAAACCGGTTAGAGATCTCGGGGGCCAACTTAGCTGTCAGGAGGCAAAGTTGGGCACAGGACCGGGATGTATGGAGGAAAGGTGTGGTGTAGGGTATGGGCTGTCAGTAGAGAGAAGAAACAATGGGTGTGCCATCAAAACGATGAGCATGGCGTCAAAAACCAGTGGCCTGTTGTAACATCCCAAAAATGGAACTATTGTAATTATGAAATTTTAAAATCTTTTATTTGATTTTCCAGTGTTGTTCAAAAATTTTGGTGTTTGTTCAAATTTCTTGATTTGGGGTCCTTGCTAAAAATCAAAATTAATAAAATGCAAATCTTGATCAAGAACCAAAACTAAAAATCAAATCAAGGAAATTTCAAATTTCCTTTGCAAGTAATAAAGTCTGATATATATATATATATATATGTATATATATATATATATATATATATGTATATACATATAGATATATATATATATATGTATATGTATATGTATACATATGTATATACATATACATACATATATGTATATACATATACATACATATATGTATATACATATATATACATATACATATACATATATTATATACAATGAATGTTAACGGATTTGCCTCATATATTATATATAATTACACTTACACGCATGTAAAAGCAATCTAAAGACATGAAGGCTTGGTACCCGTGCACCATAGTGCCCCATTTCAGCGTCCTATATATATATATATATATATATATATATATATATATATATATATATATATATTAAAATTAAATTAATTAACATGGCAAAGCTTAAGATCAAGAATGGGAAATTTAAATCAATGTTAATCTTAAAAAATTTCGCCATCTAATAAAGTTAGCCAATTTATCAAATTATGAAATTCTAAAAAAAGAAATAAAACAAAAAACTCATCTTGGGTTCCAGCCCGTTTTTCCTCGCGTCACCCGGCGCCTCATGCCTCCTCCTTCCTCTTTCCTTCTTACTCCTCCCTCCCGCTCTGCTCCCAGCAACACCCGGCCTTCGGCCCACCCCGCCTCACCCCTTCCTTCCTCCTCCCCACGCCGAGCCGCCTAGCCTCGCGTCGCCTCTGACCTAACACCATGGCACAACCCCTGCTCCAAGCCGTGCACGCCCATGACACCCTGCACCCGCGCGGCCATCCCTCGGCCCTGCCGCCCCCGCGTCATGCCACGCCCTCGCGAACGCCCGAGGAGATGACCCCATTGAGCATCGTCATTCGAAACCATCGCTTCTCGCGAATCCTGCTGCCGGCCGTCACCACACCATCGCTTCACCCTGCCATGCCCTGCTCCTGGGTCGATGGCCACAGCAGTAGAACAGCCCCTCCCCTTCGCGACTATAAATGGTCACGGCTCACTGCTAGCCTCTTGTACTCCTCCCTTCCTCCCTATTTCCTTCTCCTCATGCCCTTGCATCGCCGCCGCCTCTAACGCCTTAGCAGCTCCGAAAACCGTGTGGCAAATTGACCACGTCATGGCGTGCCCCAAGTCTCCTTCTACCTCTCTCGATTAATTGGACTCCGGTGCCCCCGGCTCACAGCACGGCCATTCTTCCTCGGCCAAAGCCGACTCCACCGCCGCCATCTCCTCCTCGGTGACCTCCTCGATTCCTCATTGTGGGAGCAGCTTCTGACCTCAAGCTCCCTAACTACCAGCCGACGCCCTCCGCTACCCGAGCTCCCCCTCAACAGTGGCCTCCCCGCGTCGCCGCCCGTGCACGTCACCAGCCTACCTTGGCCTTCCTCCCGCTCTCCCAACTCCCTGGGTGAGTTCCTCGTGGCCTACTCTTACTCGTGCTCACCCTATTTTGCTCTCCCTCTCTTGACCACACACCCATTCGGCCTCCCACACCCCGTGCTTCCCACCACCGCGACCCGCCATGATGCCTTCCGGCCAGAGCCACTACCCCCAGGGACACCCTCTCCTCCATGGGTCCCGTTTTGCTGGTCACCATCGCCTCCCTAGCAGTTCCCCGCTGGCGACGCTTCAAGCATAGGTGGAAGTACTCCAGCATTGACAATGAGGTGGAAGTAACCTGATGATCAAAAACTATCATAGGTGGATGGAACCAAGTAATCGGTGGTTGGAACCTACACCGATATAAATACTGTACAATTTCAAACTCTTTAAAGCACGTTTGTAAAATGCCAGGTCATAGGAATTTTAATTATGATTATTGCAAATGTCGCTTCAAGCAAATAAAAGAACCTCAAGTCTCACTTGATAGCCATGCATCTATTATTATTTGCATTCTGTGTGGTGGCTTCTTGAGTATCGTTGTACTCCATTGCTCAATTACCATTATTCAATCAATAAGAGAAAGAAGATCAAACCCTATAGGGATCATAGAATTGGAAGATGAAGAGGCCAAGAACTAGGTCACGAACCCCAGTTGGCTGTCTATGGGCAAGTCCTGAGGGTCCCATTTGAGTGAAGTTTCCTCTGCTACATTTTATTGATTTTGGCCTAATCAGCCCATGAGTAATTATTCTTTGTATTATCTACGCTTCGCATGATACATTTTGATATCTGATAATGTATTTGTGAGCATTATCTACTATTCTAGGAATAGTGCGGTGGAATTACAGAGGATTCGGGTTTCTAAACACAGGGTCCGTCACTTGTGCTCGAGCGGTGGAGGTGGAAGAAGGGTCCTGCAATTGGGCCACACTCAACAGTGAGAGAGAGAGAGAGAGAAAGGGTGAGGTGAGATGAGAGGTTTGAGTAAAAGCTCGACACATTAGATGAGCTTGAAAGATTATGAAAATCTTTACGAATCCTCTTTGTTGGAATTAATGTAGACTTGATTGGTAAACATCGAGTGCAGTACGAGTTGGTTCAATCTGGTTGTGGAATCGAACTAAGAGTTCAAGTTGTTTTCAGTTTTAGAATCTAGTTTCACTAAGAAATTGAGTCGAGTCCAATTTATAATTGGCGATGTTTTTCTCGTATTAAGTTGTAAACTTGAGTGTAGATAGAGGGAGTTTACCTCGGAAAATATGCGGCGATTGAAGTGCCACCAACAGATCTTGTTTATTTAGTTGCTCTATTATTATCGGTTTGTCGTCGTCGTACTCAAAGAACATAGAAGTCTCGAGAACTTGGAACGCTTTGAGTTCGACTAACGAAGCCGAGTGGACGGTCGAGTTCGACTTGACGAGAAGACAAGAGTATCGGATGGTGTTCGAGTAGCGAGGAGAATCGAGCGATGTTCGAGCGACTTGAGCATCGGATGGCGTTCGAGTAGCGAGGAGAATCGGGCAGCATTCGGCGACTTGATGCATTGGACGGCGTTCAAGTAGCGGAGGAGAATCGGACAACGTTCGAGCGGCTTTAGAGCATCGGACAGTGTTCGAGTAGTAGAGGAGAATCGATTAGTGTTCGAGAGGTATTGCGAAGGATTAGAGCGAAAAGCAGTCGGAGATTCCGAGCGCAAGAGCGGTCGGAGAACCCAGGGCACACAGCGGTCGGAGGCTGTGGTGGCCGAAACTAACACTCCTTGTAATCTTCGACTGCCTTTTTGTTCTTCATCTTTAGGGCATCGAATTCTTCCTTGAGAGTCGTACTCTCGCCTCTGAGCGTGTTCAGCTCAGAAACATGATCTTCAACGCCGACCACACTTGCGTGCTCTTCTTCTTCACAACGAGAAAGAGTACGTCCTGCGGGATAGCACGAGGATTGCTGCTCGTGCAACCTTGTTCGCTTGGCATCCACCGGCCGCCCGGATCAATGGGATCTACCGCGTCCCACAGATCATTCGCCTCCATCACAGCCTGCATCTTGATGGACAAAGCAGAAATATTCGATCGCGTCAGCACGGGATATGGCAGCCCGGCTGAACTCTCCTTCGAGCTTCCCATGGTGTCCGTCGGCATATACTTGGGCATCCGCCGTGTCAGCTCTTCCACCAGCCCCTAGTTCGATACCAAATGTTGGATTGAGGCGCCCAACTGTAGATTCACACGCGAATGTAGAGGATAAGCAAAACGCACACGAATGTTTTCTGAACTCTGTTTTCTTTCTGAACTGCAATACGCGCTACAGTTTCATCCGAAAAAACAGCAATCTGAGATTACATACTAACTATCTACTAACTTCAACAGAAAACGTGAAAAACCAGCAACTAACTCCTGCTAACTGGATTACGGTCCAAATTAAACGGACCATAATCTGACACCACTAACATGACACAATCAAACTGAAAACTGGCTTATGCACAAACAGCTGCTACATACTCGCCCGAAGCTCAGTACTACTCAAAACCGAAAATGAACTACATCAGGAAACTGAACTCTGCTCAGTTTGCTTATTCAGACTACACACACAGACTCTGACCTGACACAAACATAACAAGATTAGCACTAACAGCTGCTACATACTCGCCCGCTTCGGCGACGTGACAGCCGGCGCTACCGGGCATGGGCTGCAATTGCAAATGCGACGTCGCCCTCGCCGGCGCCCAACGGCCACACCGACGGAGAACACAGTTGCGTTGTGCCGTTGCCTATTGGTTCAAACGGGTGCAGCAACAAGTTGGTAGACGTCGAGGTGGCGCCCGACGTCTTCTACATCTTCGAGAACCAGATACCGTTCTTCGTCATCAAGAAGATCCATGAGGTCATGAAAGGTGGAAATCACATCTCCGTGGCGGAGATAATAACCGAGTACGTCCAGAGATTGTTGCAAGACCTCAAGTACTCGATAGCAAAGCCGGCGACGGAGCCGCCACCAGGCAATCTTCTCCACATGCTCCACATGCACTTCAGGCCTACCGACGGCGATAATCACCAGCCGCTGGTGCTAGGCGACAGTACTTCCACTGGCGAGAAGGTCGATCGGTGGCGCACTGCGACCGAGTACTACACCGCCGGCGTGAAGTTCAAGAAGCGGGAACTACGTGTCAACGAGGCGCGCTGCATCCTGGACGTGAGGCTCAACGGCGGCACACTGGAGGTTCCCTGCCTCAACATCGACAACGAGACGTGGCTGCTGCTACGCAACCTGATGGCGCTGGAGCAGCACAACCTGGATGCGCTCGGGAGCCACGTCACGGCGTACTGCGTCTTCCCGTCGCAGGTGGCGTGCACGGCGGAGGACGTGGCGCTGCTGTCGAAGAAAGGGATCCTCGTGCACCAGATGGGCAGCAACAACAAGGTCGCCAAGCACTTATTGGATCCGGATTCTGGCACCCCGTCAGGTCCAACTAGCTTTATTCCCTGGTCCTTAGGTCTTAAATAAGCTGTGCATCCTATGCATCTAAGCCCACGAGCTATCCACAAGTAAGTCCTTCAAGTAACAACCTTATAAGTGGTATTAGCCCTTCTCCTCTCAAAAGACTAGTCCAATGAATAAATACTCCCTTACACTTATAAATTATGTTTTTTCTTTTCCCACAATCCATATGCTGCAAGGGCGCCGTGTTCTCGTCCAACCACACAAGCTTCAACTACCTGAGGTCTATGTGCCAAGCTCTGGAGCAGCATTTCCACAGTCGCCTGTGGAACTGGATGGCCTCTCTACGCCATGACTATTTCAGCAACTCGTGGGTAGTGACGGCCGTCCTGGCTGCCGTCGTCCAGCTTGTTAGAATGTGGCCCATTTTATGGCCCACTTTCTTAATTTCAAATCATGCTTTGTTTAGTACCATATTGCTAAGGAAAGGAGAGGAAGACAAATTTATAAGGTGGAGTCCTTTCCACTCCTTGAATATGGATAGAGATGTTATGTGGAAGGTTCTGTCTAGTCACACACGCGCGCTGCGCAGCAGTATCTGCTATTTTCGGCGTGAAAATCGCGTGACTTGTGACTTGTGACCGTGCCGTGGCAGACCAAGTCTATCTCTATTTTTGCTGAACTCTGTACCACTCTCTCTCTCCCTGTTTGAATGCGATTCAAGCGTTTGAATTGAGGCTTTATTGGGGTTTTGATGACGACGATTACGGTGGATAAATGACGGTTAAATGTGTCAGTTATCAGTGGGTAATGGCTGCTTTAATCATGTCAGTTATCAGTCTGTCTATTTATATGCCTGGAGGCGTCCAGAGTATGTGTGAGAAACTCACGGCCTCCATTTCCTTCTTCTCTGTGTTTCTGTGCTCGAGTACTGTGTCGTCTGAACCTCGTCGACTTTTCTTCCCTGCGTGCACGGAAGGAGGAGGCGGGTATCTCGAACCATTGCCGCAGAGTACCGCACGGGCGGCAATAAGGTTTCGGGCAGCGCATCGCCCGACCGCTCACTTGACCGCGACATCTACGTTCGCACTGCGCCAAGCTGCGACTTCTGTTCATCTTCGGGGCTAACAAGTAAGTCGTTAGATGCGCACGGTCGACTTAGTTACTATATTGTTATTGAGTATATTCTGAAGTATGATGAATAGCCTGCTGTTAATTATGAGTTTTGCATCATTAGTTTATTGTATTTATCTCCTTCTAAAACTTAGAATTAAAATATTACCCACAAATCAAACACAGCTAACTTGCGCCGTGCTGCAAGCGGCCTATGCAGTTCTGAGTTACAGGAACACACCGAATCCTCCTAGTTAGTATACTAATCGTCAATCCGTGCATTGGCATAGGCTAGTTTATTATGTTTATACTATGTTATTTCATCTTCTACGCTAACAATTGTACTTGTTATGAATCAGTTTAAATCTGGCATTATAACTCTGGCATACCAAATTGTTTATCAATTTTTTTCAATTAACGTTAGAATTTCTATAGATTATCATTAGTCTTCAGCCATGTGAGGACAAACACCAATTTTGAGATATCACATCCCATCATAGTCAAAAATAGCGCGAAATAATTCTCACAATTCTGAGGTAGAACATAATATGAAGAAATCTAAAAGTCTATAGGGTGTCTGAAGGACTATGTGAGAAGATTTTAAATATTGTTATGATGAATTATTATCAATCTGGAGGTTTGAAAAATTGATAATGCATTTGGGTCACTTCTGTTTTCCTTAATTAGTGGTCTATACAGGTTTTTTTTTTTGGGCTGACTTGCATGTACCACCCAAGAGAGGAGCAGCTGTCCAACCGGTTTCACTGGCCGGTTCAATCGGTTGGCACCAGCGGTCTAATCGGAATTGAAACCTGGTCAAACTGGCCAGACTTTAAATTTTTTGTCAGATTTTTCATTCTCTGGTTTTTGAGTCACGGAATGGGTTTTAGTGATTAAAGTCAGAGTATACATGTTACATGAGCTATCTTACTGCTAATGTAGGTCAAGTTATAAAAATTTATGCTCGAAAATGATTTCTTTGTCTTTAGATATACAGAATCGCTTGGAATCAATCATGATCAATGACGAGAATCGATGCTACGTTCATGGAGAAGCCGAGACCCAGAACAATCGAGAATATCGAGTGAGACGGTGAGCTTAAGCATGACACGAGAAAGACGGGAAATGTTGAAGGCGAATTTGAATGGCGGAATTGCACCATATGGCTTGATCGGTCTAAGTGAGGCGTGGTTCAGTAGAACCTAAATGAGAGACTTGCTGATGCGTGATAAGTCAGTGGTGCACCTACACATGGCAAGTATAGCGATTGCTTCTAATAGAAGGAGATGATCTGGTCAAGGAAAGATATTTTTGTAGTTTGACCAAAATACCAAAAATGGTTTTAGAAGAAACCGTGGCACGCGAGCGGTGCTTGGGAAAGCGGTTTACGTCTTGGAGAAACTGGTTTGATCAAGATGAATCAGAGTTTAGGACTTAGCGAATTTAGCCTATGCGCTTTGAAAAACGTGCATAAGTGTAGTGAGTGGGTTAAAACCCGTGTGTAGAGTTTTCAGATTTTTTCAATTGTGCTAAGTGGATAGTATCTACTAAGCGTTAGATGTGGCTAGCTAGCCTATCTATTTAAGGAGTTGGAATGGAGACTTGTAGTTAACCATCCAACCTACTAAGCGTTAGATGTGGCTTGCTGTGATATGTGAGAACATATCTAAAGCCATCTTTGCTATCTTCTCCCTATGAGCAAATCTTGATAATTGATTTAGGTTTTTGCTCAATTTTTTGTGCAAACTTGCTTAAATTTCAAAAATATCCAAGTTTTGATGTGGGTTTTTGCGATCCATGGATGAAATATGTTTTTCAGACCTTAAAAAAGGTGTGTACAAAGTTTCACGAGTTTTGAATCATCTGATCAAAAGTTACGTGGGTTGATGTTTCGCAACCATGCTGAAACCACTATTCATGTTATGGTTGCAGAGCAAACAATAAGCAAAAGGGGTTGCCTGGGGAGGCCTCTAAGGGGCTACCAAGAGCCTTACAAGTCATGGAGATCTTTGCTAGAAGTTTGTGCTATCTGAGTTTATCTAAAACGAGAGTTCTCTCCCCACGGTGCCCAAAGGCACTTACTTATAGCCATATGGAGGCTTATTACACATATCCTCTATCTAGACCTACACTTATAGGGGTAAATCTGCCATTTCCACAACCCACGGTTCTTGACCTGCCCGCTAATCTAATCTGCTGGTGCAATGGGCCAACTAGGCTAAGGTGGGGGTCAATCCCCTATAGTCACTTGCCTGATTTTACTATTCACGGTAGTCATACAACCCTAAGAGAGGTCCGACCACTCCCTGGTTGAATGTTAGACCTTTAGGCTTTGGTTTTTCTATGAGAGTGATTTCTTGGTAGATTTAACTTGAGATTTCGGCTATGGATTCAATTCTCAGTAGCTTTGTAGCTATTGGAGAATAGGATCGAGAATATTTGGGGAAAATTTAGTCGGTACTATTCACCCTCCTCTTTGTTGTCTTCGGTCTAACAAGATCCAATTCTTTCAAAGTTTAACCCTAATTTGAAATTTAGTACAAAATAAAAATTATATATGCATGATAGAGAATAGAGACGTTACCTAGCTCCCAGTTGTAATGTCCAACTACGTTGCCAATTGTAGATGTTCCTAATGAATCGAATATTTTTTTTGTTAAATATGGGGAAAAAAGAAGAATTGTTGGGAAGATTTAATATGAAACCCTACCGTTTTTTAAGCAGGTTTCAAACGGTCAAACTCTAGCTTCTTTACCATCCTTGATTCCTTCGTTCGCCCTGCGCCCTCCCAACCTCGGCTCCTGGAGGAACAACGCACCTGTAATCTATAGCCTATTGTTTGTCGACCTGATCGCTATCTTTAACATAGAGGTCTTCTGAATTATACAGACAGCTTGTTGAATTCCGACTCCTTAGGTATAACCTACACGCACCTTGTTTGAGTCATTCATGGCTTGGTCGTTTCCAATGCGTGATCTTTAGGTCCTTCTTCATGTGTTATTCCATCTTACACGCAGTGATCCATGCTGTGTTTAATATGGCTTAAGCTTATGACTTAAGCTTATTTTTGCACTATTTATAATTTCGTTTTTTTCTGAATTTTTGACTTTTTGAGCTTTTTGTCGGTTCTTTTTTCTCGTATTCGTTATGCTTGTCTCGTGATGGGCTAATATATTTTTATTTTTAAATTTAATTATATTAAATAAGCCTCTGCCAGCTACAGTGTTTTCAGCCATAAACTTTCAGCTTTCAACCGAACCGATCAGCCATAAACTATGCCTTGCTATGTCCTACCTCCAATATGCGCATGCAGAATACAACTCTAGTCGGTTGCAGCTTCAGAGTTTGATCTCGCATCTTGTTCAACCACTATTAGGTGGAGTCTATCCGTGTCATACACATTAGAACAAAACTCACAGGAAGTATATTAATACTGGATGACAGCAGCAGCACTGACGGCGTTGCACGAGATCGGTGGCAGCATATAGATCGTCGGTGGCAACCCGGACGGCGGCAGGAACAGTCCTGCAAAGCAGCATCGGTGACTTGAGGTGGAGAGACCCTGCGTTGCTACATTGCGGCGCAGTAGTGGGTGAGGGCCGGGCATCGCTGCACGGCAGGGCACACGGACTGCAGCGAAGCTTCACCGCACCGATGAGCGATCGAAGAGCCAAGGACTGGAGGCGGAGTGCGACGCCGGCAGCCTGACCACGCTGTAGGAGGGCCAGTCGAGGCGATGCCAGCTCCTCCCTGATCTCGCAACGTCGTCCCCTGTCGAGAGGCAACCATTTTTCTCTACTCGCTAGAAGAAAATAAAAAGACAAGCAACGGTGTTGGTTTTGCGCAAGAGACCATTAAATTCGGTACTTCCTAAACATGTCAAGTTAACGTTTTTCTCACGCGGAGACCATGGGAACATGAGAATGTAAGAAAGTAGCTAGAATCCTAGTATATTAGGATTGGTTTTAAGACATCTGGTTCAGTCCTTGGCTAACCTTATTTGATGTGCACCATCAACATGCATGCAGGGGCAAGGACGTATATAAGGCAAGACTTTTCTCTGTCAAAAACGATCTATACTTCTATCAGAAATAGTGATATATTATTCCTTTTCTCTATGCGAAGTAGATTACAAATCTAAACCGTTATAATTTAGGCTTGCCATATAGATGGCTAAATCTTTCTGATTAATATAGAAGTCTTCTCAGAGTGACTAATTAATAGATGTATAGATCTATAGATAGATGTATAGTAGTGACGGATCCAGGATTTTTACGATAGGTGTTTGGACTTTAGAGCTAGGTTACTTGGATGCGTCGATGCTGTAACACACTGTTTCCCTTAAAACACCGATACAATGACTCGTGTATATAGATATAATAAAAATACAGAAACTATAGAAATTAATGATTTCTTAAAAGAAAATGGGTGACATAAGGCGAGCATAATGACATGAATTAAACAATAAATTATAGAGTTAATGATAGTTGTATACCTTGCTGATCCCACCCTTTTTGCTCTTTTCCTCGTCAGCAAGAACCACCTATATAAGAGGAAGTTGTATGTTCCTTCTATAGAGCAAAACATAGCATGTAAACATATGTAACAATAGTCCAACTAATTGCCCATTGCCCAAGGAAAATATTATATTGTTATACATACAACATCTATTAAAAAGAATGAAGAAAGCAGATGCTAGACTCCATAAAGAACTGGAGCCAGAATAGAGTAGAGTAGAGTGGAACGGGGCAAGAAAGAAGATAAGTGAAATGGGGCAGAGCACACCTGGATATGGATAGAAAATGATGACGGTGAGTTGGAGGTGTTGCTTCCTTACCGATGAAGTGCTCCCTCCTAGTCGCCGCGTTGCTTCCTTCCCACCGCCCACTCCCTACCTCCTGCTTCACTGTGTTGCCACCCGCTTCCATAACACCTCTATGCTTGCTCTGCCTGCCGCACGCTCACCTTGTGCCCCACATTACCTCACGCATGATTGTCGTCGCGTCACGGTACCATGCCCACCGACCGTCACTCACCTCCACAACCCGCATCCACCGGTCATCGCATGCCTTCACAGCCCACTCCTCCGTCCGCTCACCACTCAAGGCGGAGCCACCTCCCATAGACAACCACAGAATGAGAGAGAGAGCATATGTTAAGGTTTTGTTCGTATCTTTATTTCTTTGAGCCTGTATAAAGAGGGCTAAGCTGGGAAGAAAAATAAGCCTAATATATTATATGGGTGTAAGCGGGATACTGGAAGTACGAGCTAAATTCATTTGCGGTACAAATATATAGTTTTAACCCAACTAACATTATATATACATACACACACACATATATATATATATATATATATATATATATATATATATAGTATCAATTATATATCTGGTATTTTGTAAAAACTTTAGTTGTTCAGGTGAAACCCATACCTAGGTCCGCCCTTAATGTATAGATAGGGGCATTCTTGTCATTTTGGGTGGGAAGCGTCACTATTTAGTAATCCAGAAAATCAGGAAATAATGGGAGTAAACACGAATTAAGTGGCGTACCATCTCTCTCTCTCTCAGAAAAAGGGTGGCATATCATCGATTAATTTTCCCAAAATTAAACAAGATTGCGGGAGTTTGTCATTCGTGCGTCATGGTCAGAGAACATGTTTGAACTCGGTTTGCACATCGACTCTATTTGGCTAGGCTCTAGCTCCAGTTTTCCATCAATTTTATTCAATCCAGAAATGTCAATCCAACTAATGCAATGACAGATCCAGAACATAATCCTACCTGGGTCATTACACGAAACAATCCAATTTTGTATACCATATAAAAAGTTGGTTTCTCTTTGTTGTGCTACTCTTGCCTGCAGCATTCATAGCCTCGTATCATAACTTTTACCGACTGTCTAATAACCGTCGGTCATCTCCAAATACACAGTAATGCTGATGGCCTTCCCCTCTGTGAGTCCTGGTCGGGCGCTTGTGTTTGTAGTCCAACATGTGTGTGTGTGTATATATATATATATATATATATATATATATATATATATATATATATATATATATATATATATATATAATATATATATATATATATATATATATATAATATACTCAATTCAAAGTTTTGAACAATTTAGATCACATGCTTTGCTGATTTATATATATAATCAGCACATACCTACAATCAAACTATCAATAAAAAAGGCAACTACAGTTCAAATTTCAGTTCGAACTTGTTTGAACTAGTTAGTAAACTAGTTAAACTTGATATCCAAGAAATTTTAAAATTTTTCACATACGATACATACCTATTTTAGCCTTATGGTGCCCGGGCACCAAGGAGCACTCGTTATTTTTAATATATATATATATATATATATATGTTATAAGTTCAGAGGATGTAGAATCGGGTTTGGCGAGTTAAGAGGGTGACTGATTTTAAAAACATAAACTTGCAAGCTTTATCAAAACTAATAGTCAAAGATCACAAAGCACCGGCCAGAGGGTGGTTGGACGCCAGGCGGTCTAACAATAAGGGCTACTGATCTGACCGGCCGGGGACAGTTTGACTGCTCGTCGAATAAAAACAGAAATCAGCACAACACATGACCAAGAAAAAAGCTAACAATTAAACCATTGATCCCAACGAGATGAAACTTGGTACAAATTCTCTCTAGGATGTCAGGAATCTATTCTAATCATAAATCGTAAAGATCAATAATAAAGTTTCGATTTTTATCCAAAACAAAGAAGGTTACGCTAAAACTGGACATGAGAGCTAAACCTATATATGTTCTTCTCATGAGTCATTAATTATCTAAATGACTTTGGATGGATTCTTACATATCATAATAAGCTAGATCATATCACGAACTTAAACCAAAACGCTCTCAAGATCAAAACTCCAAAATCACTTTTCTCTTAAGCAAACCCAGGTAATCACAATCACTTTCCACAAAAAGTGACTAGATTGATGGGATATGATCCCCAAGATATATCTCCACTAGTTATACGTCCTTAGCACCAAGAGAGATCAAAAGGAGATGAAATTCAAACAAGAAAAGCAAGCAAATTAAAGGCACAAGGAGAAATCCATGGCCAACTCACTTAGACGAAATTTAGATGTTGATTTTAGTTTGAGAAGACTGTTTTATTGCCATTTTCTCATGAAGAACAAAGCTCTAAGCCTAGAGCACACATGCAAAGCTTCCAATATAAGGAAACACTAAATTCTCTCTCCAACACTTCTTGAGACCCCTTCTCTCAACACACAGAAGGGTTTATCTAGTGGAGGCTCCTTACTCACACTTGACCCTAACAACCAGCAACCCTTAAGGGATACAACCATTTACAAATGGGGAAATCCGGTAACACACGCATAAACAGGTTTTATACTTACACACACTTGCACATTTTTAAAGAGCGATTTCCACATAGCTCCAATAGTCCAATAAGACGACCTATCCTCCAAAACGTGACATAAACCACTTAGTCCGCTACTACGGTTTGGCAAACCGTCTCTCCATTCGGTATTGGATAATTTGCTTAATTGCCACCCACCGACCTTCGTGCTGCTTCTCCTCGTAGCAACCACCACATCGAAGTCCGTGATGCCCAATAACTTGCTACAAAGACTGTCACCACTTGAAACACTAAGTCCAATGGCATACCATATGCATGCACTTGCCTCATTATGATTCTTGCTTTTCCCCATGCTTCTCCACTTGAGATAATGCTCTACTTAGACTTACGTGATCCTCCATAGCCTTAGGGTATCTCTCCTAGCCTCGATCCTGCCGTTAACCGCAAAATAGTCATCAATGGTCAAAAGGTTATAGAAGCTTACTAAAACTCACCCTTTCTAATTCTTCCCCTTAAATGCTGCATGCTAACAAGAAGAGTACAAAGCAACAAAAGAAAGAGTATGTATGCTTGAATGAACATGCATAACCTAAAAGAGTTTTGAAGATTATCCAAAGTGATGTTTAAATTAAAAAGATAACACTTGAGGCCATAGAATACATACAAAGCTATCTGGATCATGATGAGGCATATATAACCAATCTAGACAAGAAAGCATAATTTAAAGCATCCAAATTAATTTCAAGATAAACAAGACTTCAAAATTGACAAGTTTATCTCAAGATATCTAATTATGAGCTAAGCCATGTCAAGAATGCTAAATAGAAACAAGAAGCTCAAATTGAATAAAATTAGAGTGCTACAAGTTCAATATTTAATCATTTTGTTCAAGCACTTGGATTTAAACATAATTAGCACTTTTGAAAATAGATTTTGGTCATTCCTATCATTTTTCTCATTTGTTTGTTTTCTTCACAATTAATTAACCATGTCTAGGTCTCAAGCCTTTGTTGACTATTCCAAGCGATAAGCTTAAAAGAATGGTCATGGTCATAAAAAACCTCTGAGTTCATATGTAGTGCAATAGCAAGCCATTTCATAAGCAAGAATTGGTGAGATCAGTTTTTTTGCCTATAAAGGATATTATTTTTTATTTTAGTTTCTAGTTTAAGAACAATGAGTTACTCCTAAGTCAGTAAACAATAGCCGACTACATCTGTAAAAGCCTAGGAGAAATAAATTCATGCTTCAACAAAGAACTCACATAGCTCAATGTAAAGCTAAATTTAGATTCTAAATTCAAAAGAGCATAATTAACATGACATATATCATAAAAAGATAACTAGAGGTAAAATTAATACAAAGATCCATCCTTGTAAATTAAACGATAGCAATTGTAAAAATTAATAGCACTTGTGACCTATGGTTCACGTTTGCAAATTGAGCTAGCATGACCAAGATTCAAGGTGAAATTTTGTTCGTGCCACTCAAAATATGTGTAATATCATTTCTGTCATTGAAAATTTGCTCATTTTGTTCTTGCCATCCTTCCACGAGTATTTATTTCATCTTTATTACTCCGTCCACTCTTTTGTCGAGTCAACAGGTTTGCCCACTAAGAAATATGAAAAAATCCCAAAATGAAAATCATAGAAAAAGAAAATTTTCAAGAAAAATATCCAAAAAAATATAGAAAAGTTTAAGAATTACTTTGGGCAATTGTTATAAAAAATAATTACACTAGGAAAGTTTCTCAAAAAATTTACATGGAGGAAAACATGTTAATCTTCCTCAACTTTTATAGAATATTGCTAAAATTTTCCTAATATAAATTTTTTATGAATTTTTTTGTGAAGTGGTCCCTTAATTTTCTGTATATTTTTTGTGTATTTCTTAATGGTCAAACCCTGTTGACTTGACAAAAATTGGACAAAGTGGCAAAAATGAAATGTGCATTGACGGAAGGATGGCAAAAATGAAATGAGTAGATTTTTGATGACAAAAGTGATATTGTACATATTTTGACTGGTAGGAATAAAATTTTCCCAAGATTTAATAATATATACAAAAGTATGGCAAAACTAGCTAAGTAGACCTAATACGGAAATGAGTAATTAGGTAATATTAAAAGCTCATATATAAATGCATATCTTAAAATGCAATGCCATGTATACATGATAAAAAAGGAAGTAAGAAAATAAATCACTCTAACTGCAAGAACCATTTGTAACAACATGCATATATATACACACATGTTATAAGTTCAGAGGATGTAGGATCAGGTATGGCATGTCAGAGAGGGGTGAATAACTTCTTAAAATCTTCCTCCTGGTATTAGCAATACAACGTAGTAGAAAACATAGTGAGAGATCATGTGGAGATGATCCCATCTTTATGATGAGTAATTGACCCTTGGTTGAAGGTAAATTGAGTTTGTTTTGGGCTTTTATTGCAAAGTCTTAACTCGGGCGAAATGAAGTCGGTACGACTTGTCCTCGGTTCGCACGACCACGTTTGGTGCGTGGTCGAAACTCTTCCGAGTCTTTGTCGACCATGGTGGTCGTGGTCGGAAGGTTATACGACCACGTTGAACTCAATCGGGTGGTCTACGACCACGTTGTGGCGTCCCCGGCGAATTTGAACGTGATCGGAAGTCTACCGGGTAGCGTACGACCACGTTGGTGGTGATCGGATCTCAGCCGAGCAGCGTCGAGTACTTTGGCCGTGGTCGGAAGGGTTTACGACCACGCTGGCAATTGGGAGCGTTCGATCACGCCAGCGCTCGAGCTTCACCACGCTGCGAGCCCTCGGAAGATTTGACCGTGGTCGGCACTCGGCGCTAGGGTTTACGACCACGCCAGGGATCGGAGCTCGACCACGCTGGGTGGTGGGCGTTCGACCACTGGCGCCGTGGCCTGGCGTCACGACCACGTTGTGGGAGCTCGAGGCCTCGACCACGTTGTGGGAAAGGAGCCACGCGACTACGTTGTGCACCTCGGTGGTGCGACCACGTTATGCGCTCGAGAGCTACGACCACGTTAGCGAGAATTGAACGCGTGGTCGAACCGCGTTCGACCACGTTATCGGTTGGATGACCGTGGTCGTGCGGGATCACTAAAATTGGTCGTGAGGGTGCATTTCATGTCCGATTACGGTGAGGTTTGGTCGGTTGGGTTCCTTGTGTTGTTGTGGACCTTGTAGACTGGTTTGTTCTACATTTTGACAAGGTTTAGTAAAGTCTAATTTCTGTGGAAAAGACTTGAGCTCGGTGTGAGCTGTGCAGAGTATGGATCAGTGCTATGTGATGGTTTTGTTGTCTGTGAGGGTTGCAGGTACTGGGAGACATGTCTTGGTGAGGCTTAGAGGTCGGGACTAGACATAGGAGATGTTGAGGTCCGAACGATGTGGAAGCCGAAGAGGACGTGGTCTTGTCCGAGTGGTGTAACGAGAAACAAGAAGGCATGAGGAGGAAGCTTGGAGGTCAAGGGCATTTTGGAGAAATGCCAAAGCACGCAAAGGAAGCTGTGTCCTCTGAAAGCACTGGAGTTGGTGGTGCTATTGGGCAAGCGGTGGAGCCGTTGCCACGGGTAATGGGCAAAGCACTGGAGGCACCGCAGCACTGGACTCTCTGTAACGGGTGGTCTGTTGAGACCCGTTAGCGTGTGAGACTATAAATAGAGAGGTTAGGTCTCAGGAGCAAAGAGAGGTTGTCCCCTGAGTGCTCTGAGTGTTCCTCTCTATCTTGTGTGAGTTGTCTCTGGGTAAGAGCATGGATGCTCGTGTACCTCCGATGGAGTGGTCAGAGAAACCTCCATGTGAAATAGAAAAGATTGGATTCATCTCTGTATCTTTCTCGGTTTTGTTCTTGAGATGATTTGTTTGATCTGTTTGCCCTCTCGAGTTCTTTCGATCATATGTGTTTTGTCTGAGAGTTGGCTTGTGCTTCACTTGCTCAGGACTGGGAAATTGTTTTATGACTGCTTGCTAAGATCATTCCCGAGAGCAAAAGCAAAATCTGTAGAAAACCGAGCTCTGTGGTTCTGCCGCCTGGAGCTCTCTGTTTCAGTTCTCGACTTTGGTTTTCTCCTCTTCTGATTGTGAAGACTTTGGAGGTTCTTGGTATTTTTACTTCCAGAGATCTTGTACGAACTAAGTTTCAAGTTTCATTCATTTTGGATCTCTGTGCAAAAAGATCTCTAATTTCTTGCTCCTCGGTGCGTGCGCGACAACGTAGTATTTCTGTATACATTACATTTTGTCGGATGATCGACTTCTGCATAAGTTTTCTCGTTCGGTTTTCACCAATGATATCCTCTGGGAGGAGGACGAAGGAAAAGAGGACCCGTGATTTGTTTCGTGTGGTGGCCCCAACCACATTCGAGCAAACCGCCCCAAAGTGGGAAAGGCAAACCGACGTTGGCTTCAAGAACGACTACCCGACAAGAACCGAACAAGAAGGCCCCAACTCCGACGCAAGGCAAGAAGCCGCTCCAACTTTGGGAAGGCCAAGAAGCTCTTCCACCGCCCCGCCGACGACCTCGACCTCGAGAGTGGAGGGATGGAGCGACGACGACGGGACGGGTGATCAAGAACCCAAGAGCGGCGACACTTCTCCGGCATGTGCTTCATGGCCCTTGAGGCGAGATCAGACAATGGCCTACTCCACTCCGACGAGGTATGTCCCACCACGATCGCCTCAATCATGCTTTTCTTAAGCTAGGTGGTTTTCATTAGAGCTAAGTCTAGGTGTACCAGTTAGAGAAGGAAGTAGATAGATTGTCACGGAGCTTACTTCACTTATATCCGCCCCTCCCGTGACGATCGGATACCGTGCTTTGCTTGGAGACATGGAGAAACTAAGGACCTCGATGATAGTTTGTCCTCCGAACTAGACATTGTTAAGGTGGAGAATGTTAGTCTCGTCAGAACTAGAGATGTCTAGGATTGTTTTTCCTTCATCTACCGTTGAGACTACTTTGCACCTCATGTGAGGATAAGGATAATGCTTTTAGAGGTCTTTATACATTGCTTCTCGATCCGCTCGAGACTTGTGAAAGTTGTAACAATTTGAAGATGAACCTAAAAGGCGATCATAAATTGTGAATTACAAGCCTTTCTACTTGAGCCTATTGCTTCTTGTGTGAATTGTCCTAAACTATCACGAGCTTGAATCTGCTTCCAAACAGCCAAGAAATGATTGATCATGATAAGAAGTTGGCTCGTTGTTTAAGGACCCGTTAGCTCACCATGCATTAGTTGTAACAAACTAAAATCTAACTTGATTGCATTGGATGAGAAATGTGGAAGCTAACTAAGGACCTACTAGAGAAGCCACCTTGTGCTTGTAATGTGATTGTGAAGAAGGGGAGAAGCCCCGAAGGTAGAGACGCCAGCGATGCGAACCAACTGCTAGCAGAGGGATCGTCCTTCTACGCCCCGTGCGGCACAAGCCGCCCTCCTCGCCGCTTCGCTCTCCGCCTCCCTTACCTCTTCTTTCCTCCTCCTTGCTCCTCTTGCACCTCTCTCTTCGGGAGTGTCGACTTATGAACACTCTCGAGAAATTTGTAGGAGGCAAGAAGGATCTCAATCTTATTCTAGACCAATCAAAGATTTGCAAGTTCAAACAGGTCTAGGATATAATTCGTGAGGATGTGAGAAAACATCCACCGCCGTGCTCGCACCCATAGCCGCAGTGGATCGAGGTCGCCCAAGAACAAGAAAGTTCAATTTAGATCGGCTTTGTCCAAGGGATTTGACAAGAAGGTGATTTCACGCAGCTTCGCCTCTCGAAGGGCCATCTCATGCTACGCCCTCTAAGGGGATCATTGCACCTTCCGTAAGGATGGGCATCTGATTGACCAATGCTTCGCGCCAAGATCGCCAAGAGACCGTGGCCAGTCTCTAGGCGATTCGTGGTCGCCCTGCACCTTGAGTGCACCTAAGACCAACACGAGGTCTAGGCTTCACCGGTAGCTTTGGGCAAGACCGAGGACTTGGTTTTTCCGAGTTTTCGCTTTTCCCCGTGCTCTCTCTCGGTCGTGACTTCCGCCGCCGAGGATAGATCTCGCTTCCATCGAGATAGCTACCCGCGTGATCGCGTTGCCGGTGTTCGACTCGCCTCCCGTAGTAGTCGGACTCCAAGAATGCCTGTTCCCATAGACCTTCCGCTTTTGAGCGAGAGGCGAGGGTAGTTAGAGGTCACCGTGTGACTATGCCGACGTGTGACTCAAGATGGTGCCAAAATCTATGTTGATTTATCCCAAGATCGAGACTTTGCTCTCTTGTTGACTCGTGTTCCGGGGAAGGAAAGGTTTCTTGTAGACTCCGGTGTTCACGACACATGACCGGAGATTCCCTGGTTTTCTTCCTTGCCGAGCTCCGTGTGATGAGACAATCACCTTCGAGATGTTATCCCCACATCGCCAAAGGTACGTGCATTAATGATTCATTTATTTTGAAAGATGTTGCTTAGTTAGCAAGTGCAGACAATTTGCTCTCGCCTCTACCACCGATGACAATTTCGAGGTGAGCTTTAAGAAAACAATTGCAAAATTCTTGATTCTTCTGAGTCCGTTTTGGATTTCGCTTTGGGAGGATCTTTCGTTGATTTTTCCGAGTCTCCGGTGATCCTCCCTTTCTCGCTTGCTTCCGAGTCCCGCGATCTTTCCTTCCGCATAGGAGACTTGGTCATATTGGATTTGACCATTTGACCCGAAAGTTAGGCCACGATCTCATTCGTGGTCCCAAACTCAAGATGGTCAAAGATCTTGTTTCGCCCATGCCGCACGGCAAGATGGTTGCCGCTCATCCTCCGGTCACAACATTATGACCGATGCACCGGACGTTGCTCCATATGGATGCTTGACCAAATGAGGCCAAGCAGAGGGAAGTGGTACGTTCTTGTTATGGTCGATGACTATTCGAGGTACTCTTGGGTGTTTTTCTTAGCCTCAAGGATGAGACGCATATTTTCGAGGTCTTTTCAAGAGGCTTTCGTTGAGCTTCCGGTGCCTTACGAGCGATCCGCAGTGACAATGGCACGGAGTTTAAGAATTCCTACTTTGAGAGTTTCTGGTGAGACAGTGTAGAGCACCGCCTCTTCTCCATACGCCCCCAAAGAATGGCGTTGTGGAGAGGAAGAACCGCACCTTGGTCGAGATGGCCGTGACGATGCTTGATGAGTACTCTACACCATGAAGTTTTGGGTGAGGCTATAGCCACCGCGGCCATGTTTCCAATCGAGTTTTTTCGGCACACTTGCACCACACCTTATGAGTTGAGATACCAAAGCCGTGTTTCTCATTTTCGTGTGTTTGGTTGCAAGTGTTTTATTTGAAGTCCGGAACCTAGATAAGTTCGAGTCAGCTCTAGTGATGGACTTTTTCCGGCTACTGACTTCTTCAAGGGCCTATAGGGTCCGGAACCGAGTCTAGCAAAATGATAGAAACCCGTGAGGTAATCTTCGATGAGGCCCCGGGACTAGGCCCGATATCTCGTGTTCACTAGAGCGCCGAGACCATCTTTGTGGATGATGAGGATGATGGAGATGAGGGTTGTCACCCGATCCGGCCCCTTCTCCACCCCTTGAGGTGCCTTCTTCCACCGCACCTCGAGGCGATCACCTACCTTCTATCTCTTCTCGGAGCTAGTGGCCTGCTCCTACCCCGTCAGTAACGAGGTAGAGGCCACTTCTTCATCTCATCTAGGACCTCCAAGACATATCCAAAATTCATCCTTCCGGGGATGATTGGAGATCTATTTGAGCGAGTCACACGCCCAAGTCCGTGTCACTTTTCTCCTCCACCCTTCGGCCCTTT